>JAUZNC010041324.1:46556-57885 GCA_034780395.1 Vannuccia rotundouncinata | reverse complement strand
ACTGAGTTGTTAAGTTTATGATTGACAAAAGTGGGTTGTATACTCTAGATTATACTGTATGAGAAACTTCGAACTCTGTGAAGCCACTGAAATACCTCACGATACCTCCTATAAATTAATCATACTCAACCTAATGTGAATTTGCACCCATATTTAATGTTGTAATTATTTTACATTGGCCACTTATATTGCATTATCTAATGATAATAATACAATCACTGCTATCTTCATTTGTTATTTATATAATTTGTATCTAATAATTATTAAAATTAAATGTTTCTCTAAGTGCAAAGATAGAAAGAAAGTGCATTTTAGAGGTTATATTTAGCCACAAATAGTCTGCTGAATCCGTTTCTACAATTAAAAATGCACTTCTAAAGTCAAGCGAATATTAAGACAACATATAATTGAATTTTATCATGTTTTAAAATTCACGATATATTAAGGGTGTTTAAAAAATAATGCACAATTTTAATATATTATTACGAATACATTTTTTTAAACTAGATACAAATGAGAACCACTATAATGAATGTAAGGTTTTAGACATAAACTTTTCATTATTCGATAGATAGTGGCCAAGGCAATGGAGGGAGCCATGATAATATGTCACGGGTTTGTAGCATTTCGACGTCCGATTTTGCAATATTAAATTACTTCTCGCTGTACTTGTGTTTGCTTAAGTAAGTATAATATAATTAATATTATATTCATTGTCTCACTATATTATATTGTTAGCAGGTTTTCAACTTCTGTTTACAACTAAATGGATATTTTATTGAATCTTTCAAATGAAAAGTTGTATCTATACAATAAAATTTTTATTATTATTTACATGAGCATTTATATGATTAAGGTCATATTGCATGATAATAATTTTATATGAGCATATTTATATTTTCAAATAGAAGTGACGATATTGCAACAATTTTTAAATACATCCCATAAAACTATATTCTGTTTTACAGCTTTTAATTTAGTTTTTTTTAATTTTCTTAGAATAACTTTTAACATATTGAAATGTGATATTTATACCTATTGATAAAAACAAATAGAAAGTTATTAAAAGCTGTTTGTTTGTGAAAGCATAGATGTACATAAATATGCATTATAGAAAATAAGATATAAAAAACAATAACAATGTTTATTATATCTTTTTAAAACATGCTCATAACAGGACAGGAAATTACTTGTTTGAAGTGCACAGTTTTACGTTGACACACTTTGTAAATTTTTTTTGATTAATTAATAATTATTAATAGAAAATTAGAATATTAGAATTGAAGCAACATGTTAAAAATCGAATTTCATAATTGGCTATTAATCCAACAACGAATTTCAATATTATGTATAATCTTAATATTAAACTTCTAAAATTTGATTATTCGCCAACCATATAACATAAATTTCTATTCCAACAAGGGATTTGTAAACTATTGTTTAAATTTTATATAAAATTTGTTTTGATTTATTATTATCAATTTAAAAAAAATATTTTAATCCACACAAAGGCCATATTGTTGTATATATTAATTTTGTATTATTTATTAAGCTTAAAAGATGTATTTATTTATCATTCGTTGTTGGAATATACCTTTTGCGAACCGTAGAAATTCGCCAATGATATACAACATAATCATATCAGATGCGGTGGAGCGAATTTACGACTGCCCTGGCTATTTCTAAAAGGCGCTTAAATTTTGTAGGAATTCAGGCACTCTAAAATAATTTGCAATAAGAAGAAGAAAAATCCAAAAAGATAAATAGGTAATAATAACGAATTTTGAAAAATAAAAATGGTTTATTTAATGGATGATTAATTTAAATATTTAACTAAATGTAAGTATTAGTTTGCAAAAAATGATTTAAAGTAAAAAATGACAGATAATTATTTATACACAATAAATTAGAAATGCGGAATGCCGAAGATTTAAAACTTCATAAATAAATTTTTCCGAAATTGATTGTTTTCTATGAACTACAATAAATAAATATTGTAATATATATATAGAGTATATTAATATATAATTACAACATACGACATATTTACACTTGCTTTATTCATTTAGATAGATACATACATTGTCTCATAGATGGAAAATTTACGCAATTGGTATATAATTGCAATTAATTATTAGAAATTGTAAAAATTGCAAGTTATTCGTATACAATTAATTGCAATTTTACCAATCGACAAATAATTTTATTTCAATTTTTTAAATTAATTCAATTCAATTTCAATTTTGCAAGAATTACAAATAATTGCAATTTTAGTACAATTCGGTCTGTTATAGTGTTGCATCAGCATATAGCATATACGCTATAATTAAAGTTGTATCTTTTTGAGATGTTTTTAATAATACCTATAATGATATGCAAGTTTACATAAAATTATATACAGTATAATAAGGACCATGCAGGTAAATATGCTCGTTATATAACCGAGTTAAAAATGAAAAACATTAGCCTTTATTTTTTATATAGTTATTTAATAGTTTATATTAGTACAGACGTTGGTTAGGTACTATACAACAACATGTATTAAATTTCTAAAAACACAAAATTCTAATTGAGTGAAATATAAGTATAAATTATACTTACATCAATCAACTTTTCTATATATAGTCGTTATAGCATATAACAAAACACACAACATTTTATTTTCTCCAACTTCATATTTTCGGAATCTATTAAAATGGGATTTCAATAATTAATAAATAATATGACGGCGAAATGCTATAATGGTGAAATGCGATTTTTAAAATAAATAATTGGAGGGCGAAATGCTATGCCCCGATGTCACACAGATATTAATATTGATTTTAAAACGATTATAATAATATATACATAAATAGATACATTTTATATCAATAAAATATTTTGTAAAAATATATCTATTCAAATTAATTCTATCTTTAAATAACATATAAATCTGGGGCATCTGTTTATAAATTTTCATAATTTATATAGCATTTATAATTTATAGATATTTCCAGAGGATTATTTATATAAAAAACAACCAGTTTTATTATCTAGATTATCATTTAGGTCTCTATATATTATATATTTACAAGTTTCAATTTGTAAAATCATATTTATTGATTATCGATTACTAACTTATAAGATGTACAGATTATAAGAAATATAGATCAATTAATTTAATTAATTAATTTAATTAAATCAATTATTGCAAACATGAGTCATATTACATATTATGTTGAAACTTTGATCAAACATCAATTCTTTCGAGCACTTATTGGGGTTGAATAAAAATTTGAAGAAATCTTCCAAAACACCACAATTGGAAGGGCTGTATCTTATTAATTCTTTGACGGATTAACATAATATGTTAGCTCAATATTGGTGCATTTGGGGCATGTATGCGTTATAGGTTTCGTTATTATTACTAAAATATTTTTAGAGTTGCAGACTTTCGAAAACTTCGCCATCGTCAGGTATCCTATAGAGCAATAGACACGATTAGCTGAGAGCTGGCCTAGGTTAAACACTTTTATTAGTTAAAATATTGTGATACTCTAATTATTATTTTCTGTTATTGTCTAATATTTAACTCCTTTGCCGTACAGTGCTACGAGAAGCCCAACTTCACTGAGACCGACTATTTGGATTTCTATCAGGGTCTGAGAAAGTCTTTCAACTCACGACAACTTTACGCATTGGAAAAGTTGTTTGCTTGGCGAGATGCCATTGCGAGGCTTGAAGACGAAAGCGTTAAGTATGTTTTTGATTGAATTTAATGTCATCTTTGTTTTCTAATAGTAGGATTATTGTTATAATATATTAAGCTCTTATTTTATAATATTTTAAAACTTTCTTATAAGACATTATTAAATAATAATCTCTATAAAAGTAGATTAGGTAGTGTATGCATTAATAAGCAATAATGAAGTTCAAGAGAATGTGGTAGAAAACATTAGAGTACAATTATTGGCTTAACTTAATATATTATTATATTGTGGCCGTAGGGGTACATCTCAAGCGATTAATACATTTGCAAAATTCAATTTAACGCTAATTGAAAAATTCTATATAAGCTGTAAGCTTTGAATTGATTATTTCAGAAATTTTACTAAATTGGTCAATTTTATCTTCAATATTATTCAATATCTTCTTTATCTTCAAATTTTACTGAATTGGTCATTAATCTTCAATGTGCAATTAATAATAATTATAAAACAATAATTTTGTTATCCATAAACTATATATTATTTTCAAATTATAACTAATTCAAGTTCTTTATAATGTAAAGTACTTTAGTGTACAGCTAAAATATGCCTAATTGGAGATATCCTGTATCTTGGACTAAATATTTTTCATTTTATTTTTTTCAAGTTGAATTTAATGAAATTTTTCGCTTGTTTAAAAGTACACTTAGTCTGCTGTATGGCTTTAAAACGATAATCTTAAGTGTAAAATATAAATGTATATTCTTTAGGTAGATCTGAGAAATACCTCGACATTTTTACCTTGACACTTGGCAGAGATATCCCAGGATATAGGTCCCAGCAAATGGACAGTTGTCAATGTTTGAAAATAGTTTACAATGTAATAAAACCCTGTCTACAATTTTTTACTGGTCGGCATTCCTCCTTTTCCAATTTTAAGGAAACATTTTGGAAACGTAGCACATACTAATATGTGCTACGTTTATTATTAAATATAATAATTATCATTATTATTACTGATTATAAGTAGAGATGATGTTCTTTCATGTAACTTTTATAGTTCTCTAACATCCAGGCATCCTTGTATAATTAACCGAATTTTCTCCTGTTTTTGTAGACTACTAAATAGTTCATATTTATGTCAACTTTCTTACCGAGAAATCTTCTCACTTTGTTTAAGTTTATAGATCACGAAACGAAGAGCTTATCGTGTACAAAAACATGACATCTATGCCTCATAATAACTCCTGTCTTCCTTACTCTAAAAGATCATTACTCAAATTACTCTGATGTAGCAGAACTCAAATTAAAATAATAAAATATTTTACTTTCTGCGAGACAGACAAAAAAGTTTAATGAATTATTGTCTACTGTTACTTTTTGATACTTTTAATAATTTATTATCAAGGCTTTTTTAATAGCATGGTATTAAAATAAATGATGAGAGGTTTTTTATCGCGAAGATGTTGTCTTGATAAATTTTAATTTAGTAAAAGGAGTCTTTTCAATTTGATTTTCAGCTATGTTCTTCCGAATCACATGTTGGCAGTGATTGCTGAAGTACTTCCCAAGTATGTACACAATTGGCTAGATAATAATAATTTAACTTTAATATTATATTATATTAAAAATTTAACAAATAAGAAAAATGTGTTGTTATTTCATTTATATCTAGGAATTGTTAAATTAATGTTGATAATAATCTTTTGTATGTGAACATAGCAGCTCTTAAATGTCATTAATTGCATCCCTTCAGGGAACACACGGGTATCCTGGCTTGCTGCAACCGTATTCCTCCCCTGGTCCGTAAGTACATCCATGACATGCACAAATTGATTCAGGACGCCCGGGACACACCATTAAGACAAACTGATGTGAGCCTTGAGACTTTTGAAAAGTTATTCACCATTTAAAGCAACAAAAATGAATACGCATTATTGTTATAATTATTATTATCAACCTATTCGTTTGATTCGGCATGATAATAATTTGTAATATTATAATTTCAACGTATATTTTGAAATTCGGTTATATTTGAGATCCGGGTAAACTTTTGTTATAGTATTTTAGTAAATATTTTAATTTCTAAACAACAAATTTCGATATATTTTGAGCAAGGAACTTCATATTTTTTCTTTTAATATTAAGTAGGTTGATGTCTCCATGATAGTTATTCTATTATTTTAAGTTCATTATTAATAAGTTCATTGCCAAGGTATCTACAGTATAAATAAAAATATAAACTGTTTTGGTAAAACTTTTAAAAATGTTTTTTAACACATTTGTAAACGTTTACCGCAGAAATGTTTCCAGAATGAGATATTTAATTGATAGATTTACGTGGTATCATTAAAATGGTTTTTCCAACTGTCCATGTTTGTTCATTTTATCCTCTTCATTGAATTATAATTTTCAAATCACTGTGTCTCATAAAAGTTTTTTATGAACCGACTGAAAGAAAGTTTGGACTTTTAGCTTCCTTCTTAGCTGAGATACATACATATATTATATCCTACCTTCAAAGGGTAAGGTCACACGACTATGTGGTGTGTAGTGTCGAGTTAGACATTTTGTATAAATTATGTTCTCCCGATATTTTGAATTCCTCATTCCTCCTCATATACTATCTAATCATGAAGAAGAAGGCATTGTGAATATCGCTAGATGCTCTATACTTTATTATTTATAGGTGAGCAATTTGAAGATGGCGTTGTTGCTTGTCTCCAGTCGGTTAATGAACTCAAGTTTCTTGTCTTTCTGGCTCAAATATTGTAGATGTTTGGCTTAAACTGGTTTCTTAAACTTCTGCGTTTTATTTTTAGACTCAAGTTTCTTGTTTCAAATTATTGTGTTTATATCACTGAGATAACTGGGTACATTTTCCAACTAAATTAATTAATATTGACTGAACAGTTTTAATGAAATTAATTTTTAATTTCCGAATCGGTTATTCCAGCTGAACAAGTCGTATATGTGTTTTTCTGTTGAAAATCAAAGTTTAATTAAGTAGTTGCGAGTAAGATTTTTTATTCTTTTATTATTAATATTTATTTATCGCATGAAATCAAATTATATGAAGTCCATTATATGAATCAATTTCCCCTCAGCAAACATGGCGCGGATCTGTACAGCGGGATCTTATGTCGTCTTCACTCACCAACTCTCAGGACAAGAATTTCCTTTCCCGTCTGGACTCCTCCCATCCTAGGGATCAGGACGTTCCTGGCCTAAACCTCGAGGGAAAAGGTCAGTCTTGTATCAGTATTATTTTGACCTTGATTGATTTAATTTTGGTACAATATTTTGTGGTTTCATTTCTGTTTCTTGTTTGTTTTTTTCCTGCCAGTTGAAAAACTTGCAACACTTATGAAATCAGCGCCTCAAATTCCTCTGCTTGCAAAGTCGTTAACAGTAAGTAAATATTAATTGCTTTGAACATCTAGAAATAATATGTTTACTTCATTATAAACGCGTTTGTAATTTTAGGAAGCTCCGAAAATTTCAATCACGGGACCTTTAGTTAATAAAATTTGTCAATTGGTAAGTAAAACATATTATACAAAATATTTCTTTGTTTAGTATAGAAAGATGATTTATTGGTTTATTTATTTATTATGCGTTATTGTTTACTATTCTATTATATTCCAAACTATGCTTATTGTCTATTATGAGGATACTATAATAATAATTGGGAGGTGCTATTTTGGTTCCATGTGTTTCATTGCTCTTCTATATATTATATTTCATTCAGAAAATAACAATAATCTTTAACCTAATTGCAATTCTATTATATATTAGAAGTGCATGCTATGTTATTTAAATAAGGTTGTTATTTTCGTCTGGGTAGGGGATGACGTGTGGTATACTATTGAGAAAGACGTGTCTATATTACTTCCCTCTTTGGGGCATTAAACTCCCTTGAACCTTCTCCGATAGAACTATCCATTTCTGGCACAGTGGCTGTAAATAATAATACTAAAGTAGCATAAATATAATATACTATTAATACTATCTGTTTGCCTGCCTGCCTGCCTGCCTGCCTGTTGACAACAGTTGTCGGTAGGAAACTCTGTGTATATTAATTTAATATGATCCTATATTTGACAAAACAAATTGTAATCACGTTTTTCCTCTCAAATAAATCATAACTCTGTGCCAGTAAATATTGTTGTTGTTGTGTTTTAAAGGATTTTAAAGGATTATTTGTTTTGGCAAATTGTTATTTTTTGTTTAATTTTTCTCATTTCGTCTAAATGTTTCGCCTATTAATAATGCAGGAAATTTTGATGGAAAATTATTTTTGGATCAAAAATATGTTGCATATTAATATGATTGTTTTAATTTATTAACTTGAAACAACAGTTTTGATTTAGAAAATAAATTACGTTAAAATCAGAATTTTTTGATTAAATTATTTTCATAATAAAAACCTTTCAATAGTGTTGAAATTCAATTGAATATTTTATAGCACAATTCAAATATATAACAATGATCATTTCATCCTTAAGTGATTACATTTTTAGTTCTATATACACAGCACAAATTATTTCGTTTTGTTTTTCTATACGGAAAAGTGTTATTTAAAAAAGAATTTCTAAAATTCGCTAAATTAAAATTTTGTATATTTAAAAAAAAGGGCTCTATTGGTTTCTGTTGGTTTCGCTGTTGGTTTCTTGAGTAAGTACCTTTGAACTGGATTATTAGATCTTTAAATAATTTATTAACCGCTCACCAGACAATGTGCACCCGCTCAAAATCGTAAAATATAGATTTTTCAATAATTATATAACACCGCAGACGCAGTTAGTTGGAAGAACACTTTTTGTCGGTGGTGTTTGTGTTTGTTTTAATTCACACTTATAAAAGGCACGCGCGCACCCATTTCTTTTTGCCAGACGACGTGTTTTCACTTAGGTTTTTCAGAATTGATTTCATCTCAACTTCAGAGAAAAGTGCATACAATTTATTGTTAGAATATTATATTTTAGAAGAATATTATGTTGTTTCTTTAGTCTGATTGTGACTTATTTTCTATAATACATTTTGAATAATAATAATTATTATTCAAACGTTTAGTTATAATGTTGGTTGAATTCGGTGTTAAATTCAGTTGTAAGATGTTATCTATAAATATATCGTTATACACGGGTCGTGTCTAACTTCTAGGCTATATTTCCAAAATTAGACACATCTAAATATGTTTGACGCACTCAAACTCCCTCATTTTAAATGTTATGGCGTCATTTCCTTTCCCAGTTGTATTGTTCGATTTTTAAATATTTTGTTATTTTATTTCAAAAATATTGCTACTAAAAAACATTCAACTTTCATAGTTTGACTGAATTTTTGTCATTTACGGAGGCGACGTGATGATATTTTATTGGTTAATCAATTTTATTAGTCGTCTAACGGAATTGCTTTTTGAAAGAGCTTTTTTTCAACTCTGCGATCTTCAACGCTCTTGGTATAGATGCGACCTATTAAAATGTTATTGAGCTAATAAATGTTATAAATATTTTAGTAACAAAAAAAGCGGTTAATCAACTTATTTGACCATTTGTACAGATAATATATAGGGCAAACCGCTAAATCACAATAATACATTTAACAAACATTTTAGCATGCTCTTATTTTTATCAATCTCCAAAATTAAATTTTGCTGTTGACACAACAAAAAATTGTTCGATTACGTGGGAATATAATAGATTAAAAACCACAAGAATTAAGGACGCGACCTCCATTGTATTGATGATTAGTGACATGGATGCACCCTTGACAAGAGTAAAGAGGTAGTGATTGCGGTGTAGGAGGACTCTCTACTCTATGAGAACTTCCGTAATCTGTCGTATGACATGATCGGATTGTGCTGCTACTTCCTAGCTCTCTCTCTCTCTCTCTCTCTCTCACTCACTCTATCTCAGTCAAGCTGTAGTTTGGTCTTTGACTGACTGGATTTCTTGTGTTGTAGCAAGTTGTACTCGAATGAGTCATGCAAAACATTCTCTCTCTCAGAATTGAAGAAGTTGTAATCGTGTGAATAATTGTTTTCTTGCTGCATGACCTCCGAAGGTAGTTTCTTCCCACGACCGTGCTGGTTCCACATGCATATAATCAGCAGATGTAATTCCTCGTATTATAATAGAAGACTGAGCCATATGATATGACTGAATTCTGTTGTCATCCGTACTGTCATTCGTATTGGAATCCCTTTCCTACCTGATCGTTGTTGACATGAACGCATCTCTTGTTTCGGAGTTGCTAATGTAGATGTCGACTTTCTTTATTATGTAAATTAATTGTGTATATTTAATTACTTGTTGTTATTATGAGAGGAAAATATCCGAATATCTCGCACCATATAGATAGAAAATCTAATTAATTCATTTTGTAATTCACATTGCCTCCTTCTTTCTATTTGAGAGGATTAATTATCTTTCATCTCAAAACAAATTTAGGGACTAGTCTATTTTGTTGGTATAAAATAATAACCTAGAGGTTATCCAGCTAATTTTTATAACTCAGTCTCAGTTAATTTTGTTTTTTTGATGTTTCAAATTAAATAGTTTACTTCTTAGATTTTTTTGACGTATTATATACGTTTTCTCTTGTCCTCTTTTATCTATATTCTGTCCTCACAGAGTTATCCGTACAGACAAAAATATTATTAAATAGATAAGTATAGTTTTCCTTTCTTCCTAAAAATGCACTATAATAAATTGTGTTATTCTTTGTTTTTCTAAAAGTCTGCCTTTTGTCTTTTGAATTTACTGGATACTATTTCTATTGATATTGAAATATAGTTGCTCGATCTATTTGAACGGTGTATTCTTATATATTGAGAGGATAACACCTATATAAGGTCAATTCAGTTAATAGTTTTGATTTACGATGGTTTTGTAAGTGAATGTGATGTTTCTGTAATGTTCATCTAACTATATTAGTAGGAATTCCATACTGCACTTACATAATATTGTGGCCAAATTCATTTTTGAATTATCTATTTTTAAGTTATCTAATTAAATGTAATATAAAAACAAAAACTGTAAAGATTTTTGGTTTTTGAATCTTATAGATTGCCTCCAGTCTTCCCAAACAATCACCAGAGCCAGACGAAACCCCTGTTGTGGAAGAGGAAGAAGAAGGGATGAACAACGACCAAGCCGACGATTTGAGTGATTCAGAGGGCGCCCTGAACCACCATTCTAATCAGCCGACTTTGTTGGAGACTCTAGGCGGTGGACAACTGCGTAAGTTTAGCATGCTTCAGTAGGGTATTGATTAGAATTTATCATCAGTGAATAATCGAATTATTTATTATTCAAATATATATAATCATAAATAAATGTGTAACAGACGCTCTCCACTTTACATCCTTGGATAATTATTGTAATTGTGCTCCTGCCTCGAGCTCTGCATTCCTAAGTAGCCTTCTAATCCGTCGTGAGGTAGGTATAAAGGCTGCATATTATAGATAATCATGTACTATAATCAATTCTATATTGAAACATCCCGCGCGCCTACTTGTCTGGTATAAAACACTATCCAGCCTTCTACATTGCAGACTAGCTTTGTACTTTTATCAAGGAGTGGATGAAGTGGGAGCTATATTTAACCGGCAGGCAGGCATCCAGTTTTCTCTGATG
>JAUZNC010041324.1:11992-44957 GCA_034780395.1 Vannuccia rotundouncinata | reverse complement strand
TTTAACGTAACCTTTGAAAAATGCTTTTACTGTTGCCTTGCCTTATAATAATTCCTAATTTTAATGTAATTGTCTAACCAGACGATTCTTGACGAGTTTGCTAGTTTGTATTAATAATATCTGACATAATTTGAAATGGTCTGACACATTCCGCCATATTTGAAGTATTCTATAAAGTATAATTAAAACTTTTGCATTTGATATCTCTTTCAAAAAATTGCATTTAGGCTCTTCTCTTATGAATTATATTATTTAAATTATAAATAAAATAATTAATCAAGTATAGTGTTGTTTTGAATAATTTTGTTACCTTGTTTCAGATTTTTGTTTTTGTCAAACGAGTTTAATTATTTAGATTAAAAAAATTGTTTGCTAAAATAATTTTGTTGTTTTCACCTTTGTCATCTATTTTTGTTATGTTTCATAGAATTTAGTTTTTATTTTGAGATTATAACTTTATGATATAAATCCTTTAATTGGGAAAAATAATTACTATTCTTTTGGCTTCGTAAAGCTTGTGTCAATAACAAGAAGTTTAATTTAACCGGATTATTATCAGACAAAATATTGTGCGGTTTTCTGTGCTATGCGGTCCACTCGGTAATGCTGTGCAAATTGATTTTTTTGCAGTTTCTGGTAGATTTAGGTCTCAGTAATTAAAAAAAACTGGTAGGGTACAAATTTTCAGACCCCTGGAACATATTTTTATCAGCCCCAGACAATAATATATGTAACGTAAATTCTTAATCATTCGAAGCAAGAAAAACTTTAAATCGCAAATAGCTGATTTATGCTTTTTTGGATGCATCTAATATATTACCAATAAATAGAAACATAATTATTATGTATTTAGATTCTTGTTTCTATCTATTGGTAATATATGATAATATGCATCCAAAATAGCATCATAAAGCAGTTATTTGCGAGTTAAAGTTTTTCTTTTTTAGATTATAGGAATTTACGTTAAATATTATATGGTCCGGGCCGATAAAAATGTGTTCCAGGGGTCTGAAAATGTGTACCCCACCAGTTTTTTTAATTACTGAGACCTAAATCTATCAGAAAGTGTAAAAAATAAAATTGCACAGCAATAGCGCGTGGGAGCTATTTGGATGACATATCGAATCGCAATACTACGTTTGTTTTATTTTTTCTATAACATTTCAGTTGCGTGTGATATGTGCAAAACTCTTGTTTTTCACTTAAAAGTGACCTTTTTAAAATAGAATTTGTCTATTTCTTTCATCATAATATAATATACCTTATTTCACTGACATTCATTCTAACATTTTGTATACTTATTGTTTGTTATACAAAATATAAAATACGTTTATAAAAATCCAGTTGAGCTTCAGAGCTGAGTTAAAAAACTCTACTTTTGACTTTGAGTTGAGTGTACTTTCTTTTACTTTAGGGTCGTATAAACCATCTTCATTTTAGAGACACAGCTTTAGAGTCACTCTTACTTCAACATGAAAGTTTTCACCAGGCAGTCCATTAATACCTACCCATCCTTGTCTGGCCAAAAGTACAGTTTTTAGTAGTCTTATAAAAAAGGACTATTATAGCCCGTGTAGGTAAATATTAATCATATGATAATATGTTTTGAGTTATAAGCGGGAGGTGAGAAATAACATGTTTCAGTATATAGCTGCTTCTTCATTTGGAAAATTTGTCAAAGGTCAGAATTATATTTTCTCTTTTCCTTAACCTATCCTATACTATATTATGATCATATGATCTATAGAGATATAATATAATTTATATACCCCACTTTGATTGACGTCTCTTGCACGCGTTTTTTTAATATTCAGGGAGTGGGCTGTACCTGAAGAACTATGAGTTGAAGTATCCGGTAGATATATATAATATTATTTGTTATATTGAAGAAAAGTGTGGCGGTTGCAAAGGTCGTTCCACGGAAATAATTTAATGAATGATACCTGCTTATGTTATACTTTAGTGATTAGACTAGAATTTGTAGCAAGAGTGTTGAGCCCTTCAAATTGAACTTTTAATAGGTGCAGCATTCAAGTACTATATTTGTTACCGATTATAATAATTGCAGTGCTTTTAAAGGAGTGGGTATCAATCCTCGCTTCTTATTTTAATATATTTTTATCTGTCTATCAAATGTCTATCACGTGGGTATGCATGTAAGAAAACAGATAAAGTTAACGTATTATTGTTATCTTTATGTTATTAAATGTATTGGTAAAGTTTAAATCAAAGTCTTCGAATTAATGTAGATCTGTAAAGGAATGTAATAATTCTAATGTAATCAAAACATTTTTAATTAAGATTCTCAACAATATTCCTCTCGTAATTATAGCAATAATTAAGTCAAACTATAATATCTATGCTATAAGGTGTCTGGACAATATATTGCACAACTTCTATACATCAATATTATTGCTTTAACACCATTTTTCCTAGTTTATACCCAGTGTCCTTTTCAGAACGTACACGGTATTTGATATAATAATAATAGTTATATCATTATCTGTCAGTTTTAGTATACATTCAGTCAGACACTTCATATTGCCTGCCTGGCACATGACTTGGTGGGTACTTCACTGTCCATTATTGAGTATGTGGAAATTATTGAATCATCATCCCTTGTGGCGGCAAACATCCGCTACACGTTCCGTTTATTATTCGACTATATCCACCAATTAATGTCAAAGAATTGTTACCAAATGTACTGGAACCTTAATAGAGAGAAAGTCAAGAAAATATCGGTGGTTGAATTGACCTCCCTATTTGCCTCTCTCCCGAATTTCGTGCGTGTATTGCAGTTACATCGTCGACCTAAATGAAATACAATCGTGTGCTGTCCTTATTTTGGCCGCAGTGTTTCTGTCATGTGCTTTTTGTCCGTCATTATTAGCTCACTATAGTGCAATATTCTGTGCTGTACAAGTTGCTGATGACTCAACTTAGGCAGGCGACAGTTACCGCATCATTATATTATGTCCAAAAATTCAGCGATTTCAAGTTTTCGTGAGCCTGGTTTCCATCTCGCAATCCCTGACTTACTCACTATCTCTTTCATATAACTGTTGTGTAATAAATTAAAGGAAATCGAGGCTTAGCTATAGTTTAGTGGTGCCATCTTTCGCCGAGAGTTCTTCATTCGAGCTGACTAAATCGATTCCAGAAACAAGGACATCTTTTTCGGTCTGTAATCTCTTAATACCGCAAAGGTCAAAACTCTTGCCTTCATAACCGAGATTTAACTTTTATAACCGTAATTTACACCCATTAACATATTTTAGTTTTTTAAATGCACGATTGTAAATCGCACAAAAATATGTCATTAATAAAAAATTCCAAAGTGATAATAGATGTCTGACTTAATTTTTTATGATATTATCGACTGCAATGTTTTCATGTTTTCTATAGTTTTCTTTTCATCTCTGGATTATTCCAGACTTTCACTTACTATTTATAGTTTTCTTTTTTTCTAGAGAGAACTGGAATATTCCTGTTCGCGCAATCATATAATAATAATTTTTTTCTAATCATATATAATAATTTTTTTCTAATTTCAAACTTTTCTTTTCTCAAGATAATATGAAATTTTAACAATACACCTATAAATATTATTATATTTGATAAAATGTATAATTGAAAAAAATTATTGGTTCCTAAATTTTAGTGATTTATTGACCATTAGTTTTTGGTATAATTTATCGCAATCATTAATACTTCTCAGTAACAATACGTATTTAAAAATATATATATTTTTAAATTAAACATGTTTTTTAAACATTTTTTTTTTTCAAACATGTTTAGAAACATTCTAAATTAATAATTCAATGAATTAACATTGTGCATGGTTCATACATTTATACAATTTATAGAATATTACTGAAACCTTTCAAAAAATATTTTAATTATATTTAATTCCATTCTAATATTTGTTTGGCCGTTCATATTTCAGAGAATTCAAAAGAATTATATTAAACGAATTTTAAATTAAATTGACTTGAATGTTAAGTGTGTTCATCGAAGTACAGTTTCATGTTACCCAACAGAGTCGGTAGATATTGAAAAATTGGAGAGGGGGTGGCGGGGGAGCAAAATAAAATCAATTTATTTTCATTTAAATATAACAGCAATTTAAAAAATGGTAAAGGCTAGGGTGCACATGACCCTAAAGGTACCCCAGTGATGTTACCTCCTCGTTCCTAACATATAAATTCAATTGGAATGAAACAATTAATATAATTATCGACCTTTCCATTGCAGCTAACGAGCCAAATGTTGTCCAAGAGGACGTTATTCGGCTGGTTTCCGATATCAGAAAAGACACTGATTTGGATCCCGATGTTGAGATAATCTTGAAGAATGAGGTCAGTATACTTTTAATGCGATAGTTTAAACGATGGTTTTAGATTTTTAACCTGATTATTATCATCCTAATTGAACGATAGTTGCTGTAGAAGTGATTATTTTTTTAATTTGGTTTGTAATGTGTCTCTATTTTTTTATTCTATCATAGTTTTGCGTCTCACTTATAGATTAAAGCATAATACACCAGCTTAAGTGACTATTTCAGCTACGATTATTTTACTAATTATTATTTTGTTCATCATGAAGTCCTAGAGCTAGTCAAATACCACATATTATAATGTGGAAAATAAATTAGATCACTCTAAAATGAATATTATTATGTTATTGCTGGTTTGTGTAGTTGCACTTTAATATAATATAATATTAGAGGTAGATAATAATAATTTATTCATAATGATCTGCCGTGAACTTTCAAATCCCGTCTGTTATATTATAGTGGTTTGCACTTTTCCATCGCACATTATATAATATCATTTTAGATACAAACAAATTAAAATGTCAATGGCCCAGACAACTATTTCTTATGGCCAGCTGCACGTTCTTTTTAATAAAGCAATAAATTTTGAAGTGCATTGGCATTCTTAGGACGGGGCATATATTTCTGCCTCATTTTTCACTCGCTCGCACGCATTTTAAATCAAATCCTATTTTCGGTGTAAGCGTTGGAATTTATGTAGCTTCACCTTTGTCGCGATATTAAACTATTTATTATGATGTGCAGGGGATAGAGGGCTAGGTTCATAAAGTCCTTCTAATATCTCATTAAATGTTACTGCATCTAAAGGTTAATTGGATATCTTTTGATAGAATTTTAACTGTGTTATTTTGTCAAAATTATTTTTGAAATATTCGCACTTCGGAAGTTCTTTTAATTTTAAAAGCATCTTTGATATTAGTTTAATATATTCTGCTTTTGTTCTATCTAATCTTTAGTGCTTGTTTAACCTTCAATAAGACTATATTTTAGTTCAATTAGTGCAGAATAGTGCGGTTATGCTTCTGATTATAGATATCATCTAAAATATGAACATGCTACAATCAGACCCATATTTTAATAGTATTTTTTTTACTTGATCTATGCGTATCTGTATATATAGGAATATACTAATTTTGAAAGTATAATGTCTTATTTCTTTGATTTCGTTTGAATAAGAACAGCCTTCTTCACCCAACTAAATATGCCTCAATCACATGATCAGCTGTGCAGACACAGACGGTTGCATAAGTTGTACTCATTTGGCGAGCTTCTGTCCTGTGTGGGTGCGAGTGTTTGGAACAAAGCTCGCTTTTCCACCCTCCCCATTTGCATAGCTTATCTACTCAAATTCACATCAACCACTTGTCAATCATCAGCTGACAACTCTTGACTGACTGACGTCTTCTTGACCGATATTTGAGCTATCATCTTTCTCTCTTTCCTTCTCCACCTACTCACGCGTCCTCATCTCATTGACATATCTAGAGACATCTTTATTAATACGTGGGTTATTTATAGTCCATAAAATGGATTAGCAGAAAAATATTTTTATATGCCAGTTGTTTATATTATATCTTGACCTGAAAAAGCATGGCAATAAACAGCAGAAGAACCATCCATGCTAATCTGTGTTCGGAGTACCAGTCACCAAAGAAAACTACAAAGGGTGCCGACAAACTGCTGCTTCCAAATAATCAGGAACAATATGTTACAGTTACCAGCGAATTGTTAATTGAGAACATTGCCATAATATCTAAGGCTATAGGTTTGACGAGGATCCAATATGCTGCATATTATTATTATAACCTTTGACCGAAATAAAGTTATGATGACCTCAATATAATATTAATTTACTGTTTTCATGTCGGTAGAGTCTTTGATATAAAGTGTCACACCTGTATATTGATCTGTCATATTTATGTGAACACTGTATACTGCTGCAAGTTACTTTGTTTTACTTTATTTTGATTGTTTCTGGAGTTTATCTGTTTGTATACAGTATGATTTTTTCCACACATATTTATAATAATTATTGTTTTAATGGTTAACCTCTATAACATATTGAGGCGGATATGCTTATATGTATTTATAGATAATCTAAAAAATGTTTTATTGTAGCTATATTGTATAAGTTATAAAGCTCTATTATTAGTTAATAAAGTTTTAATAAAAATGTATTATGTTGCTCTCATACTATTTCTTTAGTTTGGAAAGAAATCTTTTTGTATTAAAAAGTATTATTTTGTAAAAGTTTTGGTATATATATGACTTAACTATAAAGATGACTCTAAAACGGTTTAAAGATAGCCTAGTCGTTCAACTTAATACTGTAAATTATGGATTTTGATTTTTAAATGGTTTTCTTATATTCTATTCAGAGAAGTTTTTGATTCATATTCAACTTCTGTGAAATTATAAAGCCGTCAATTGAACAGAAACTAGTTTTAAAAACTAAATTAAAACAACTGTTCTGCTTAATTATTATTAACCTAAACATATTGTGTATATAAAGTTCAGTAACACTTTTCCCATCTTAATTTTATTCTGTTTTAAGACATTTGACTTATATTTTATTTCCTTTCTGTGAATTTTCTAATTTTTACCAAACGAATTAGTCTTTGACTTCTAAAAGTACATACATAATCCAAACTTCCTCCCTTCTTTCTCCCTCTCGTTGTAACTACACTTAGTTGAACTTTGGTCTATACTACTTTGCTGTTATTTCTCTTCTCTCCAGCTCTGCTCCCTTAGTTTAGACTGAGAATTGTTGTGCCTATAGTATAGATAGGAGGCTATATTCCTACTGTCTTTATGAAATCGGCAAGAGTTGATAGAGTGCTTACTATTGTTTATTAAAAACCGATTGGCAATATTATTATTGTTATTATGGAAATTAATTATGTTTATGCCGAGCCCCATATTAAACCACTGATAGTTACTTTAATTCAGTTGGATTTGGGAAAGTGCTCGATTGTTGTTCTCTCTGTTGAATTTCCCCTCGCAACTCTCACCTCTCCCCTCCTATATCTTCCATTCTCTTTATCCTATACTTTTTAATGCATAAAATAAGCTGGCATCGGATAGTACAAAGCGGCTTCTTTTGAAGCCTTCTTTTCGTCTGATTTTAAGAGAGAAGTAAATTTTATGTTCATCCTAGATTTCCTGTATACCTAACTCTCTATCTCTTTTGCAATATTGATCAAACAAATTATATTGTTTTTGTCCCTAGAATATAATTGAAACCCAGTCCTTAGAAAAAAACAAATTGTCTACTAGTTTTATGTAAATTTATCTTTTTCTTTTTGTTCTCAAAATACTATTAATTCTTGAAAAAATTAAGAAAAGTTTCTTTCTTATATTAAACTTTCTTAAAGCTCATATTATAGTCTGAACTGAAATTTTTTTTTCTAAATCAGATTAATTTTGTTACCCTAGAATTCTATAACAAAATTGAATTTCTTTTGAATAGTGTTGTTGATGTTTTACAGCGTCGAGGATATCGAAACAACAGACAGAAGGATCGCAGGAAATCCAGAATGCCATCAGAACAGAACTCTTCTGGTAGCAATCAAAATTTTTCTGGCCAAAATCGAAATGATACTGCTGAATTCACTCCATATGACTATGAGGCTCAATCGAAGAAATACTTCGGTAAGAAATCGGAATCTATTATTGTTGATTTGTTTCTATCACAATTTGCTCTAAAACTTTACTTCCCTTTAAAGGTTCTGCTGGAGGCAAAAAAAGCGCTAATTATGATCCATTTTCTGGTCCTTCGGCAAAGAGATCTGTAAGTGAAAATTCATTTGTAATGATACCACTTGGAATTATTATTGAATACGTTTAATTTTTGGCATTGGGTGCGCTAAGAAACAAAATTATTGAAGATATTATATTCTTTATAAATATAACTAACAATAACTTGCTAATCGGCTTTCATTTTAGCGCTATTTTAGTCACGTATCTACCATTATATAATATCATCATGATTAATGTTGAAAATAATGAATAGTTACTTTTAAATGACGTGTATTAATTATCTTATTATAATTAAAACGAATTTGCCATTTTTAAACAAAATATATTTCGTCTAAAGCATCTCGTTTTATTGTGGTCCATGCTATATATGACTTGATGTAAAATTCTGTTTTCCTTTGTCTTCATTTTGTCTCAATTTCTTTTTGCATAATCACTTAAATATATTATTTAATTCTAACTAGTGATTCCAAATATTATTTACATTTTAGCGCGGCGGTAGATCCAATTCGCGCGGTGGGCGTGGAAGGGGCGGAGGATCTAGACCCTCCATGTCTGACGGTGGCAAACACGAGGGTTCTTCCACTTTCAGAGGAGGTCGAGGAGGGACTCCTAGAGGTCGCGGTGGGTCCTCACGAGGTACCGACCATAGGGGATCTGGAAGGGGAGACCGAGGGAAACCACGATGGAAGTAAAGGATCTATTCCAAACTGTCATCACTAGTCTATAGATTGTACAGAATATTTCAAAACATTTGCGAGCATGTATTTTTTTGTATATTATTATATATTCCTATTTGTGAAATATACTGCTTGGAATTCCTTGACGAAACTTTTTTGTTCTTTCTTTGACAAGTGGATTATGAAATTTAACATAAAAGTGACAATATTTATCTATCCCAACATACGTTAACTTTTGCTTGTGTATCGTATATTTTAGTATATTATATAATTCGGTGCAACAATCTTCATAGTCATATAAATGTGATAAAATAATCGATATTTCTATACTACTTCTCCATACACGTATTTGGGTACAAGTTTATTTATGACTGGGAGAACTACAACATAACAATTAGTATGATGAAATATTGGGCGCGTGAGTCACCCATTACTCTATGTAAGATAAGAGCTATTATTTTCCTCTAAGTCAAAAAAGGTCATTGGTGATTCATCATAATTAAATGAGCAAGTTCTATTCAATTTTGTCTTTGAAAATATTTGCCAACATCGCTCCTTTCTATTGATTAGTTATAGTCAGTATTGTTTCGTTATTTCCGGTTAGTAAGTTATAGTTCCTCCTATATCAGTGGGAAATATTTCTGTTTTAGACCACATAGTTGCTTTTATATAGAATAACTACTTTAAACTTTTTCATTTTTTAATATTTGATTATTTTAAGAAACTTACTTTGCGAAAAGTATTAAAAATTATTTTTAAAAACAGTTCAATGGTAGATAATGACTCGCTAAATAATCTGATTCATCCTTAGAATTTGATAAATTGTCATCTTTGAAATTATTGCTTAACTGGTAATTAGAATAATTATTTATGGTTTCTCACATAAAACAATGAATATGGGCAAAGCTAGAATATAGCTGAAAGCTTTTAGTTTCCTAAATTATTTTACCACGATTAAAAGAATTTGTGTATCGATTTGACCTTGTATTTACATGGAACTTCTACATGGCACGTGTTAAACGCATTCGAGTGAATGAATGCATGGGAATATGTCCTGTATTAGAATACAATAAAGTGTTTCGTCTCTAATTAATTATATTATAGTTTAAAAGTACATATCTGATATAACCAAACTGAATGCGGGGACAGTTTACACTGTCCTTATTATTTCTCTGTCGTTCTTGGCATGGAATTATCACAGAAAGTATACAAGACGGGAGAAAGACTGATATGTCTGCATTTGCACAAGCCGATGTAAAACAAGCACGTGAAATTATTTCTAGAATATATCGATCATTAGACGAGAATTTTTATCGAAAAATTTCAATTTAGCTATGTATCAATTAGAAGTTTATTTTAAAATTTATTTATGTCTTTATTTTTTTCTGATAGGTAATTTAATTTTAGCTTTCTTAAATTTAGTTTATTTCCAGTATTGCTTTTAAAAGGGTTAATTTTAAAAAATATTTAAAAAGTGGTTTAAATCACGTAATATTTTGTATCATATTTTTACAGTTATCAGTTCATTAGGAAGAATTATTAATAGCTGTCAAATTTGTTTTAATTATTAATGAATTTGAAAGAATCTTACTTTTTCAGGACCGCAGAGCCTTTTTTGAGTAGGAGTATCAGCATTATACAGTTTCCGAATAGAAAGTTTGATATTTCATCTAAAATAGCTTTATTTAATATAAAATAATACGTTTTAATGTAAGAACAATAGGTTTATAATATGAAATACAGGAACATGACACCATTGTTTGCGTATTACTATAAGTTATTATTAAGTTTAATTATAGCTAAATTTTACAAGCAATATCTCGTTAGAAAAAGGGGTGACCTCCAAGCATTACGGTAAGTAAGTATATAGTAACGACTGATTTGAATGCAATATTATAGTCTATACGCCGTAAACTAAAACAATAGACTAACGAATTTGACTACAACGAAAATATGGAACAATAGTCCTCGGCACCTCGTCTCTGACTTCTTCTTAGAAAAAGTGGGGTGGCTATGAGCCAACTGTTACTCCATTTTAAAATGTAATAACTTAAAATAAGACTTAACGTGGTGAAATCATGGAAAATAATGGAAAATTTACTCGAATAATTTACATCTTAATTTAACTCGAATGTAAGAAAATGTGGAACATGATACTATAGACAAATTTATTTAATCAATCAATAACACCTATTAAAAGGAAACCACCAAAATTAGTTTACCGATTAAAAAATGTTTACGTAGTAATTAAATTTAAAGTACTAAATAAAATGTGTGTATCATATATCGAACAGCCATAACAGAAAGAAAACAATTTAATTCGTTGCCTTTATGCATGATTGAAAGTAAATAAAATCAAATTTTATTTCAATTTAAACGTTATAAAAATATGTTACATGGAATCATTAAAAGCAACTAAGAAATATTTGAGTTAAATAAATACACGTAGACAAATCGTGTCTATTAACCAGTAAGACAATGGCCGATCTTACTAACGCGAAACGTCTACGATTTATAAATAGGTTATTATTAGATTCTTCGAACATTCCACGGAGACACATAGATGCTCTCTGAAAAGGTCATCAATACAACAATATTATTTGTCACGTTTTCTACGATTGGTTAACCGATTAAAGTGCACGACGAAGCCGGTGACTAAAACAGTCAATTACTGCCTTCTCATTTTCTCACCCCCTCAGCCAATCAGAATCACAAGATGCAATCCTTTATAAAGCTAAGAAATCCCTTCAGCGACCATTCTGTTTTGCTTTATCTCTCTGTTTTGACAGCTTTTATTTTCTCGAGCAAAATTTATTGAAATCTGACCATGTTCATAATTCGGTAAGTTATTTTAAATATAAAATTTTTACATTTTTTTAAACTTTTATTTGGATTTCTTTTAACATAATATAATAACACATTTAATATTAATTATTTTTCTATTTGCAGACTAGCAGCTGAGGCTTTGTCGATCGTTGACAATCAGCCGGGTACTGACAAATCCAGTTTTACGAAGGAGTCCGGTCCTCCCGCCAACTTCCTCTACAACATTCTCTCTGGTGCCGAGGACACTTCCGCTGCTCAACAACGCAGTCAGCTTGGACTATACTCCGCAGAACAGGCACTTGCTGACGCTTATCTCCAGCAGAAGCAACGGTCCAACTCAGTCATCGTTCATCGATCTCAAATAAAGTGTTCCTCAGGATCTCGAAGGCCTTCTTCCGTGCCCCAGTCCACCAGATACACTCCCTATCCAGTCCCGAAGAAGCAATTTACTCATGACCACTTACAGGCAGCATACCAGGACCAGACTTCGCATTCCAGCTACTCCACCCACTCCCCCGCCCGTTCCGTGTCCACTGACTCAGGCCTTGATGAGCCTTTAGATCTCACAAAACAAGTGTTGAGCGCAGATTACAGCGATTCAGACAGTATTTCCTCCTCGCCTTCTAGGTGTAGTGATCTCCATTTTACCATGCCATCCATTCCTATCAACAACTCTCGTCTGCCACAGCCCTCTGATCACCATCGTCCATCCTCACCCCCTTCCGAATTCGTTCAATTAGCTAAGAAGATGGCCCGGCCTGTCCAAAGTCGAGTCAGCGAATGGTTCCGTCACATGACCGATTTAGTGACACAGTCGGGTCCCGATGGCTCCACCCGCTTGGCACAGCTACCTGCAGACCTCCGCCTTCGTCTACTACAGGCATCATGGCATCGTGTCTTGGTACTCTACATGGCAGAACACAGTCTGAACTTCGCGACCTCCCCCCTGCATGAGACGAATGTTCATTATGAACCTCAACCCGGGTGCAAGAAAGCGGTGAAGCCAACTAAGACCTTTGTTGACCAATTGAGCGATCTTATCGACGACTGCTCTGCACTCTCTTTCGATCACTCTACATATGATCTCATTAGAATTGCTGTTATCCTCATGGGTAAGATATTGCTATCACTCAATATTATTTTCATAATGGATTTGCTTTATACTATATATACCTATTTACCGATTGTAAATCAATATATTTAATGAACTTTACTTTTTAATTTTGCAGATAACAAATCCAGTCTGAACTCTTCGAATTTAGGTCTGCTCGAGAGCTACCTAACGACGAAAGCCGATGCCACTCAACTCAGAAGTGTTATGCAGAAGATTAGTGATTTGGACAAATCCCAATTAGAGGCCCTCTTTTGTGCACATCTTAATGTCCCGGTGGAAGAACTTTTGAAATCCCTTTTTTGTCGTAGTAACTCGGTGTATTCTATATCAACGGTGAACTAATTTAATCTATTTATCTTACTCTGTATTTATTTTCATAATCTGGCTTGTACAAAAGCCTGCCTGTGGTGGCTTTGTGCTGCATTATACTCCGTTTGATGTCTCATTAAACTTTGTTGTATTTAATGACTTTGATATTGTATAAGTATATAATTTACTGATTGATTTTAGATGTTATATATATATTGTTATTTATAAATTGTATACACTGATCGTTACCTATCAGTTTCTTTGTCTTCTATTTTCTGTATATACAAATATATATTACCATTGATTTTTGTGATAAACCAAGTATTTCTCTGATTATTATTCACCATCTGTATACACTTTAGGAGTGCTTAGTCTTAACTTTTTATAAAATTTGACAAAACATATTTCGGTCGGGTTTAGGGTTATTTGGAGGTCAGAGAAACCGCCGATTGTATGAACCTGAAATGACCTTTCTCGAAGCGAAGTTTTCCTATATTCATAGGCGATGACTCATTAGTTTTCTATCCCGTAACCTTTCACCGGAGGGGGACCCTCAGGAAAGCTTCGCACTGTATATCTTCTTTCTCTACCCCAAGCGATAATTATTGACGCATAACAAATAGATTGCTTAACCGATATTCCTGCTTAGTTTTTTCTATATAGAATAGTTATAGTACAAATTTTGTGCCAAAGTGCAATTATGGCTGTAAGACAGACGTCATCGTTTACTTTTTAATTAGATTTTTATCACTCGTCGTATAGTCACATTCATAATACTATGTGCTATCCCGCCAAAATATAAAACTGTACTTAGTCACCACGTACGATTATTAAACATAAGTTTAACCTATACTATATAATCAATAACGGAACTACCATATAATGTGTATGTATTGAAAATATTATATAGATGTCACACAATTTTTAGGTGAATTTAAAATCATGAAATATATTACGAACTTATATATACTATAAACTCAATACAATAAATAATCATTTATCTATATATATGTATAGACAAGTGTGTAACAAAATTATAAGTAAAATGAGCGGTAAAAACTTCACTAAATATAATTTAAAAAGAATCTATAAAGGTACTTAAAAAAACCTTCACAGAAATAATCATCTATTTTATTGTGCGGAGTAATACAGTATATAAAACATGTTTCTACAATTTCTTTTTAACAATTAATTAAAAATAATCTGAATTTTTCATAATGTATAACATCAAATCGGTTGTTTTTGAATAGATATAAAGAACGACTATTATAATAGTTCGAAAATCTAAAACATATGGTGCAATTTACAATTAATTAAATATTTTATATATGGATTGATTGTACAAGTTTAAAAATAGACTTTCAACCTAGTCTCTTGGTCAGGAGATAATTTTTAGATCAAGTTAAATGCAACAATAATTAAATACCTAATTTATTCTTTATATATAGAACCACAGATCACGTAGAATAAGACATACCTATCTGTGATAAATATAATGGTCATAGCCGAGCATTGTGTGGGAGTCGAACTTCATAGATACATAACTTAACGTCGGCCTACATACCTGTCTCGCCATCATTGCCTCAAAGGCGAAGTTAACTCAACATATCAATTATATGCGTGTGTCGGGACAAATAAGCGCAATGATAATGGAGTTGTATGAAAACTCACTTTGCCATTTCTAATGTTATAATATGTCCTATTGTGCGAAATTGCATATTATTTATTATAATCTATGTCTGTATTACAATAATAATTGTTAATTATGAGTCGTTAAGTCAAAATTTATGTAAATAACAAAAGTTCTAGGTCCTCAATTTGACATATCCCATGTGTTAGGTGTCATGTGGCATCAAATTTATTGCATATTAATAGACACTTATTTCTATATAAATATAAGGCAACACACATTTCCAATTGTTGGCACTGAAACGGACTTATAATCATCTATTTATCATCTATTTATCATGATGAATTAATTGATTTCAGTAGATATATTATATTACATAATTCGAATTCTAACTCTAAATTCTATTTCTAATTCATATCTCTAAATCGCAAGACAATTTCCGCTTTAGAGTTCCATGATTTAATTAAAGACAACAATTATATTAATTAAGCATATTATATAGCTACATTTTTATTGGAGAATATTATGTCATAAATTTCCACTGATTTCATAGTTTATTCTTCGAAAGCACTCAACATAGAAAATATATATATAGCGGTTTACGTCTGGTTTGAAGCTTCGGTCATGACCGAATTTCTACAAATATAAATGGTGTTGAGTTGATATAATTGTGGGGTTAACAGTGCATCTTTCTTGGAGGGTTCATTCAAAGTTCAGCTTCCTCGCCAGGATGTCAGGATATAACTATGAGGTAACACGGTCACACAGACTATACGAGAGATATAGAGAGAAATAGAGAAAGAAAAGTTGAAAACACAATGGAAGCCAATATTTAATAATTATTTTCGATATTTATAAAGATACAAAATATTTAAAGCTATTCTAATATAATTATGTTTTAACCATATTTTATATTATTAATTAGAGCAAATTGACGTTACATAGCTTTTCATAAAAAAATTGTTGATGCATTATTCAAAGAAAAAATTTCCGTATTTTAATAGAATGGATTTTATGTCTATTTTAGTATTTCTGTCTCAGAAGTCATTCCCATTAATTAATTGTTTATCTTTTTTCTATTATGAACGTCCGTAAGTAATCAAATGAAAATTTAATTATAATTTGACTATATGATATTTATATAAATAACTACGTATATTAAATAAATAAAAATATAGGGTATAGGTACATCTATTTATTAAATTTATTTTACCTTAAACAGTTAATTTTAAACCTTTTTGACACTCTTTGCGGATAATTTTCTTGACATGTACTATGCATAAATTGCATTAAACAATTACTGAAATGTAATACGTACTTTTATTAGTAACCAGTACAAATGATAAAGGTTTCGGCTCGTTTTTGGACACTGTCGGTCAGTGTGTCTGAAACTGTATCGAACGATTACACCCTTTCTAGCGCCGCCTCTCATTTATATAACACAATATAGCAGTTATTGCGTGATGTCAATTAGAACAAAGCGCTAATCTAAAATAATCTGACCCTATTACTGCCCACTGGACACACTACACCTTCCGCTCTATAAATAAGGGGTTAATTACTATGTATTTATAATAGTGTTCTGATTATTGTTACCAAGATATAAAGAAGGCCCGTCAAATATTACTACTACTGCATTTATACAGAATTACAAGACACTCCAATTCCAAGACTTTGACAAAATCCCGTGACAAAAGAATGGACTATCTGATCGTTTTTATAATAAGCCATTTATGTCCTATCAATGTTAATATTCTAATGACCCAAAAATCAGATTTTCGAAAAAAACAATCATAAATTTGGAACGTGTTTTTAATAATGAAATGAACTTTTGCTATTATAAACTAGAATTCGGTTAATATTTATGTAAAAATTGTCTACAAACAAAAGGATTATTCTGAAACGTAGGAAGAATGTCATAAATAAGTAAATAATAATAATATTCAAGATAATAATTATTATACGAAAAAAAACAATTTTAAAATTGAAGCTTTACAATATATTTATAAACATAAACTAATTTATTATCTCTTTTGTCCTAAACACAATTCATGATAACGCTATGATTCACAAATATATACATAATATATACAAAATAAAGTCAAACCATAAAAAATAGATTGCTTCATTTATCTAATTAATTATACAAATATATGAGCGGTCATTATACAAATACATGAGCGGTCATTATACAAGCCCCAAATGTAAATGCTTTGTATATTGCTATACTATACAAAAGAAATCTTGCTTCTATACACATTATACAGATTATATTTTATAATAGATACCTTTTCAATAACCAAACATTATGTAGAAATATTATCTCATAAACTTAAAGTCAAAAGGTATCAATCAAACTGTTCGAATTAATAACTAATTTTCTAAAGTTCCACCAAACTGTCCACCAAGAAACAAAGATTAGTCAAGTTATTTCTATTAGCAAATCAACCGGCACCTAATAGTCGTCACAGTAATCGTCAAGGTCGTCATCCCAGTTGTCAGCCGCTTCTTCTTGTGTTCTCCGGGCAATTTCGTCAAAATCAAGATCTTCCTCCTCCTCGTCGTCGTCCTCAACAGGAGGGGAGGCGGGTGGTCCTGGCTCCCCTTTCGACTCCTTTACAGACTCGACGACTTCCTGTTTCGGCAAAGACGAGGTTATTGAGGGCAGCGGGCGGAGTGCAGAGGGTAGTGTGAGCGATTCTGATTGGCTGGTGAGAGTGTGTGGGGCAGACGGAGGGGGGTGAATCTTCCGGAGTTTGCTGGGTGTAGCCGTGGAAGACTTGGCAGCTTCGAGGAGCTCTCGTTTGACGGCAGTTTGCGAGACTTCATTGGTTGCGCCAGTTTTCGAAGTGGTTGGGGTCTGGTAGGATGGTAGATACGTCATTGTAGCACAACATCGTTTAAAGATAACAAATTTCAAAAAATCCGCAAAATATTAATTTTTAAATTACAATTTTGAAGAATTAAATTTCATTCAAACTGTTCTGAATAGATTTCAATGTATAAAGTAAGTTAAACATTTCAATGGGATTACATTTAGCATTGGAGAATATTGTGTATTTATCTGAGCTGTGGCAACCTTCATGGTCTGATAAGGTTAAATATAGACATATATAATTCCTGATCAAAGTGGCTTCAATCTGTTTCATAGCTACAAAAAGACATACTACCAACAATTTGGAACAAGACTTTGGACTTAAGGTAGTAAACATCTTTTGGACTCTGAGCTAAAGTTCGAAATTCTAAAGTTCAATAAAATAAAGAATAAAAAATGTGGCCTTAAAACATGCTTAGAAGCACATACACATTAACACAAAGTTCATAATAGATTCTGATCACGCTTTGAGTACACAAATTCACGTTATATTTCATACGAGCATAGTTTTACTACCAAATGACGCTCGAAAAAGTTGCATTTCTATCTGATTAACTAGTAAAAAAGTGAGTCATTTAGTTTTATATCTTTCTCTATGACAAAATATACAACGGAAAATGAATTAAATTAACTTGCAATAAATATTTGTTTACAAATAAAGACACTGTCGAGAACAATGAGCTTAATTTATTGTGATAATTAAATGCCTGAATTGAAAGGAAGACTGACATAATAAAAACGGAAAGAAATTGTTGACAAAATAACTTGAAGAATATAATATTATAAAATAAAAGATATTACATAATACTTTTATTAAAAACATAGTTAATTGTTCTTAGTTTGCAGGTTGTCGTTAACTAATGTACACAATTGAATTTTGTTTAAATGAACTATTTAATGTTACAAATAAAAGATGCGGGAAATTTGAAATGAATTGAAATTCGACTTTATTTAGTAATTATAGAAACATTTGAGAATAACTTAATTAAAGATGTATGACAAGTGAAAACAAGGTTCTTTTAATTTCACTAAATGGAGAGCGTCCTAATTACAAAAAAGAAGGAAGAAGGGTAGGTCGAATAACCTTCGTTCATTACTTGTCAAGACATCGAAAGAAGCAGAAGCAAATAGGTTTCTAAAAGTACACTAATCTATACTTAGCGCACGGAAAAAGACAATACGCGAGCTGCAGCCCACGTGAGAACGTGATGGCAGGGAATATTGAGGAGGGGAGAGAGAGCAGATGAGAGTGAGAATGATAACTAGTGCAAAATAACGTCGAAGCTACCCAGTTATTATTTTCCCAGGTTACAGCGAGATGCGGGGGTTGGTAATGAGGAGAGGAGAGAGAGGAGAGAGAGAGAAGAAATATGTTTTCTGTCTAATATAGTCGAATATAATCATAGTTACAATATGAAAAAATCGGTGAATTTCATATTGAAGGGACAACGCCTCTAAAATATTGTTTATGCAATGCAGTGATGATGGGGGGCACAACATATACTGTCTTGTCAGAGAAACAAAACAATATTCTGTTCGAATATTAATTATATCTGTCTTATAATGATGAAGTTGAATACATATACGGATAGATATTTAAATATAGAATATTAAGATTATACCTCAACTGATTGGAAATGTGAAACAATAAATAATTCAGTTTCAATAAGTACAACAGCAAATACGGTGAAAATTTTCTCTCTGCGTTTCAACGAATAAAACAAAATTCTAATAATGCTGATGCGTGGTATGAGAGTGAAATGTTATTTAATATGTACATAATAAAGAATAATTAAAGATTATGTGATTTAAATTCTGCTATATTGTTTTCAAAACAAATTATTACAAAATTTATGTTGACGTTAAGTTGCATTAATGATTAATGTAACAATAATGTTTGTAAAATATGAATAAAAAGACAATAGAACAGTTTATTTCTAGGAATATGCAATCATAATAATAACAAAAGGTTAGAAAAATACCCATCATCGCAGAGCAACGGTAAAGATGGTCGACGGTAAGAAATTTAAATAACATTGTTCACCTTCATCGGGTCATCCGTATAATTATATTCTTCTACCAAATTAAAGAATTTATACAGTAAATAAATAAATTGTCAGCCTCAAACTAATATATTATTCAATAATAATAATTATATATTTGAAAATGCCACAAAAATGCTTAAGCGTTAACATTTGACCAACTTTGGTCCTTCGTTTGGTGATCTGTGTTTGATGCACCTGACCTCAACTCACCTATAAGTGTGAATAAAAAACACTCACTAGAAGGCACCATTCACAACAATACAATACAAAAACCGTCACAAATTCCCGTTGAGCTGTTTAGCCTATCAAATATGACAGTTTTTATAGACTAAGTTTCTATTATAAGTGTAATTAAAACAGTTCGAACTCTATAGAAAGCAGATATATAGGTTCACTGCTTTAGAACAGCTATAAAGTTTTATTATCATACATAAAATCGAATAAATTTGAGTAAATTCGAATAAATAAATCCGACCTCATAAAATTATAATCAAAATAAACGTTTTAAAATAATTGTCTAATAAGGAAAAAACACAGTTAAAAAATTAACAGCGCTAATGTAAATTCGTTCATTGCAGAGGGATAGAAGTTAACAAACTTTCTAGAGAAAATTATTTAAATTTATTAAAAGCCAAAAGAGAAAAACAAACCTCGGAGTGAAAAACAAAAACTTAATAACAATAGTATTTAAAAATATCCATATCACATAGGAGAGAGATGAAATTATAAATCGGTTTAAAAAACAGTTTTTTAATATTAGCAAGAGACAGGCAAATATATTTAGAAAGAGGTAGAAAAGGATAACATAGGTCAAGAACCTATAACATGCCAAGCCGAGGCGGCCAGAGTAAAAATAAATACGGCTCGTTTAAATAATGTAACGTGTGTCTCATTAATTGGAAGAAGTCATATTTATATTTCAAATTAAGCTAGTGCTCGAGCATAAAACGTTTGCGCGAATATTACAAAAATTGAACGAATTCTTTCGAGAAATGGAGAGATATAGAGAGGGGAGTAAGTGAAAGAACGGGTGTTTCTGTGTGGATGGGGAACGGGGTTAAAACTCAATGTTCCGCAAATAATATTACAAGCAAACACTGGCATCGTTCTAATACTAGATACAGTGTAATCATCATCAGTTCAACGCTATTATTTCATGTGTACTCTTTCCATAACCACAGGTCTGTATATAGACTCAAAACAACAACTTATTCACTTAAACTATGAGACAAAAGACTATTTTCACAGCATAATCCTGTTCTCTGAGAAACTAGACGGCCTAGTCTTTTCGGGTATTACCTACCCCTGTATTCCACAACCCATACTCCTTCTTCATGTCTACTAATTATTATTATTGTCGATGAAGGAACATTAGGTACTAAAGCGAGTTCAGCCGCAAGAGACACATAGACCACACATTCTTATAGAAGCTGGAGGCTTACGTGACGAATAAAATCTATTATTATAGTTGGGAACAAGAGAGGTATAGAATATCTAAAATATAATTATCATTAATTAATAATATTTTAGACTGACTAATTAAAAAAAAAAAATGAATTATTGTCATTTTTTTCTAGTCTCTTTTTAGTGTTTAAGGCATATATATAGAAGCCGCATTTTTTATACAATTAATATTGAAAAGGATGTTGTGGCCATAGAAGATGACCAGGATTCGGTACAAATTAATGCGGACGTATATTCAAACAAGGAAGCCAGTGCCACTAAGAGTACATTATAATAATTATATAAAAAAGTTCGAATCTAGTCACGATAAAATCATTTCAAGATAACAATAAATAATGGATTATGAATAAAAGGCTTGCAACACTACTTACATCTATAGTAGTATCATTCTGGAGAGCTATATTTATGCATAATGTAATATTACAGTTTATGGGAGGAACCAAAATAAGGAACCCTGGAAATAACTCTTACCATATTATAATATGAATTATTTGATTCACAAAACGCATAGTTGAACAGGTTAAAATGTTCATTCCAACCGCTTATCTAATCTTTGTATAAAAGTCCAACCGTGATTTCCTTACGACCCAATAACAGTCATAACATCAGCAGCTAAACTACCGCATAAAATCAATCCACATCACCAAGTCATCAACTTTATGGTTCAAGCCCTATCTCTCTCAATTACTCACGCGATGGAAACGCGATGTCAGATCCTGATTTGTTCCATTTATTACAGAGTTTAAATCATTAATTTTGTTCCTTTTCCTATCCTCGCTTTTCTCAACACTACAAAACTAATCAATCAATAATCCATCCATAAACGAAGCGTTGATTAATTGAGGATAGATGGACTAATTTATTTCAGTAGGAAGTTATCTTAAACCAAACCATTTTTGTTTTCGAAGAGAATTTATTCCCGACTAGATGTTTATAACTAATTAATCCACGACAATGTTTATTTACTCGTCTCAATTTAAAGTTGAATCTTACAAAGCTCTGTGACCTAGAAAGTTATTTTATTTTGCAAATAATTAGACTTCAATACAAATTTCCTTAACCGAATTCAAGGAAAAATTAAGAAAACAAACTTATCTTTTAAGAATACTAAAAGGAGAAAATAATTTTTTAAAGACAGATTAGATTTTAATTTTGATTATAATTTAATTAAAATTACAAGTTTAAATCAAATTTTGAAAAGAAAACTTATACTGTCTAGAATTAAATAAACCACTATTAACGAATACAATAACAAGATTAAAAGATGCACGAAAAAAAGTTTTATTTTAATTTTAGTTAAATTTGTATTTATATTATATATAACGCTTACATTATCATAATAATTATTGAAAGAAATACGCGAGATATTTCATGTATTGAAAGAAATACGCGAGATATTTCATGTATTGAAAGAAATAAGCGAGATATTTCATGTATTGAAAGAAATACGCAAGATATTTCATGTATTGAAAGAAATAAGCGAGATATTTCATGTATTGAAAAAAATTCACGAGATATTTCATGTATTGAAAGAAATAAGCAAGATACATGTATTGAAAGAATTACGCTAGATATTTCATGTATTGAAAGAAATTCACGAGATATTTCATGTATTGAAAGAAATAAACGAGATATTTCATGTATTGAAAGAATTACGCGAGATATTTTATGTATTGAAATAAATACGCGAGATAATTTATGTATTGAAAGAAATACGCGAGATAATTTATGTATTGAAAGAAATACGCGTGATATTTCATGTATTGAAAGAAATGTCAGATATAAATTATTTCAAATATTGAAAGAAATACGTCAGATATTTCATGTATTGAAAGAATCAAGTTCAAAGAAAGCATTATATAATTTCTTTAAAATAATCTGCTTCAGATGTTTAAATATTTGCACATTAAACTTATAATCCTTCTTACTTACTTGAGAAAAACTTATTTATTCTTACCTGAAGATTAGATGCTATCTCTCCTCCAGCATTGGGTACAGTCTCTGGATCCTTCTTCCCAACTGCCCCGTAAGGAGCACACGTCGAAGACGATGACGCCGATGGTTGAGAGTCGGAGGTATTGAGCTTCAGAAGAGCGTCATAATTGATCTTGTTGGAGAGTTTTTTATGTTGAATGAGTTGATGTATCGCTTCACCCGGTGTGCCGTTCCTAAGAGGGCTATTGGCGCGCTTCCTACGAATTTTCTGAATTATAAATTACCGAAATTTGAGATTATTTGTTATATTGTCATTAATTAAGGGTAACTTTCAACAAGGTAGAAAATTATTTTTTTAAAAAACAATTTACAAGTGTATTAGAAGCTCTTTCAATAAATTAGTACATTTGCAACAATAGGCGTAACTTATGCGTGTCATCAGGTACGTAACCCCATCAGAGAGCCACTTTTAATTCTCGTTAGCACAGTGATTACTGTAACAACAATAAGCTTCCTGATTAGTGAAAAATGGATAGATCCCTCTGATTGATATTGTCACATGAATTACCCATTAATTAATACTAGTTTACGGATTAAACTTGAAAGGATTCAATAATTTTATATTTAGAACACTCGCTGGAGAAAACAAAATTTTCTTTTATCAAAAACTTAACTAGGTAAAGTAGTTATTTTTGGATTTAATATTTTAAACTTGAAAGAGTAGGTTTTGTGACATAACTTCCATTTTATTTTCTCCCTTTTATAAGTCAAAAGATATCATTATGGAACTGTCTAAAAATAACCCTACGTAGATATTCACTGTCTATCTACTTGAGTTTTGAGGTGAGATCAAATGTCGGAAAAGTGAAGATAAACTCAAATATGTTAAATTTAGAGTCTTATTTTTAGACATAAAAAGCTAAAATGGGATACAAGTTATAATAATTATTGTGAAGCCTTTCAAGAATTAAGCAACATTAAAACTGATAAAATAATAAATATATATATAATACAGGAATTACACCCAACCTTTTTCGGTGGATTTTTGGCTTCTTCTTCCAACCGTTTCTTTTTCTCGGCTTCTTTTTCTGAAATAATTTTGTAAAATTGTAAAAAACAAACAAATAATGATAACATTTTAAACCCAATTTTTAGTATTTAAAATAAAAAGAAAATTTGGAGCAGAATTTGTATGATTTTCGATTCTAATAATAATTAAACATCCCGTGAGTTTATTTCAGTTAATAAAGTTGGAATGTGTTTGAAAATGTCGAGACAGCTAACAATATACCAATAATTGAATAAATTAATCGGTTAAAAGGTTTAAATTACAGAAGACCTATAAATAATAATTACAAACTAGAAATTTCAAAAGATAGACAAGGAAAGTTTTATGACCGATATCTACTCATTTGTAATCTATTTTAAAATTGGAACACATTTTATAACCACAGACATATCTATAATGCATATAGCATATCAAATTTCAAAGAAATTATAACATAAAATGACGTCAATTCAAAATGGATATCTTCAGTCAGGTTCTTGAAATGTACCCGTCATAAAGGGATGTAGAAACTTTATACGGACGAAGTCCATTATCTAAGATTATTCCTGAGCAACACGTCATAATCTTAGATACCTATTCTGCTCATAATAATACATTTCATCCGAACGAGTATAAATAATATGCCATTAAATACATAACTACAGCAAGTACATCAATAATAAGATTAAAGATAATAAGAATAAGATAATCACATCAAATAGAATTAGAAAAGAGTTCTTAAACCAAGGAAGTAAAGAAAGGTATGCTAAAGAATGGAAACTGGTTTTAAGTATTATAATTTTTATGTTATATAAGCCTGTATCGGCATGAAATTGTAAAAAACCGAAATAGAAGAAAATAAACTCATCGTATAAACTCAATTGTCAATATAACTATTAAGGAAATGAGTAAGTTATTAATAATGGGATCAACCATCTTTAAAACAAAACAAAACCCTTCGATAATATTTACGCTTTTCATAAAATTTATTTAATAACATTTTCGTTGTGAACTCAACTCACTCTTCATCAGGGACAAATATTCGGCATTTTCGTGCAGCCATGTTCGTGCTTTGACAATAACTTCACGAGGAGTAAGCAAGTATTCCTGGGAGAAATGGGTCAAAAGAAGCAACATATTATACACATTCTACTCACATGAGACATACGATCTTCAAGATTTATATTTGACCGTAATTAAGATACCTACAGACTAAAAAAAAAGTACAATATTGTCTAAAAATAAAGCTTTGTTCACTATAGGAATAAAAACTCGGCAGAATGTTATTTAAATGAAAAGTAGGAAAAATTCAATCAAATCGGTGACTGAATTCAACAACTTACCCGCTCAATTTCTTCGTCGTCTATTCCTGTCAGGTCTAGTTCTATGCTTTCTGTAGAAATAAATGAGAACACTGTCATTATATTAATTAATGAACGAAGAATTTCGGACTAACTGATTCTCTCAAAAAACATTCCCGGTTAAGTCAGTCATCACAGATATATTGTTTAAAATAAGGGAAACAGAATGTTCTCTTATATAAAATAATATTTTTAATTGACAAAGAAGAAAATGTTTGCAGAAATTTCGCCTTCATATACGACACGAATACATTTATTTTTACTAGTAATTATTTCCGGTTTCATCATGTTATAATATTATGTAGTACAAAAAATTTATTATAACAAAACCATTCTCAAACTACTTTTAACTTTTAAAAAAAAAATGTCAGTCCATAAACGATAGCAGATAACAAACCTGTTTCCCCTTTTATGACAGGGTGGACAGATTCCGATTGGCTGGAAGACATGGCCACCTTGAGCATGGAGTCGGCTCCGTGAACCAATGAGGCAGTAGACAGAGAAGACATGGAATCGTCCAATTGGCTATCGGATGCACCTATTGTAGACGGTTAAGGTTATAATTCTATAAATAGGTACCAGTGCCCTTGTTGGCGACGAATTGCATTTAACCAACGAATGCCATCCTCGTTAGTACCACAATTCGTAAGACAGGTGTGATTCTTGATTTAGTTTTAATTTATAACTATAAAATTCTCGGTGTAATGTATTAATGGGAAATTCTTCATAGTTGATACATTCAACATCATAAAACATAACAGTGACAATAAGTTCCATTAATGATACCAAACTTTCACTCCAATTTAATGACCGACTTTTTCGTATGATAAATGTTGTACCCACCCAAATTGCCTTTCATTAACAATTCTGAAATCAAGTACCAACTTTAAATAAAAGAAGTCATAAAATTTAGACGTCATTAATTTTAATGCATTATTTAAAAAAGGTAAAAAATATAATATGTAAATGAATTAAAATTTTTAAATAATTATAATATTTAAATTTCTAATTGCGAGAAAAACAATATTTACAAAAGATAGTAGAAATAAATTGTAACATTTTTTTATTTTAGTAAAAAAAAAGAAGCAAAGATGCGTTATTAGAATTAATGTTTTTTATAAACGAATTTGATACACCTCAAAACAATCTAAGTATATGCCACTTATAGAAAATGATTATTTCTTTATTTAGAAAAAGCGACGTGAATTGCCAAATAACAAGACACAAAAACAAAAACAAGATATGAAAAGACATAATATATACATCTACACGCCCTAATTCCAATGACCTTACTGATTTCTGTACACAAATAAATGACAAACAAATAGAACTCAATTTAAATAAAATGTTTACAAGATCGCAAAAAATAATTTTGTAAAGAGTCTTGTAAAAATTTAATGGTTGCAAAACAAAATCACAAAACAAAAAATTATTTATATATAATAAAAAAATCTAATCACATTAACGAAAACGCAATTTAAAATATTATATTTTTTAAATATTAAACATAACAAAACACGAAGAGTAATGCAAGTTTGATTATAAGTTAAACGGAAATGCAGAAGGAATATTGTAGTATTCAGGAATAATAATCATAAATATTATGTTATCTATATTTTGTTTTTAGTTAAAACAGAATATAATGTCATCAAACAAATAATGAAAATAGCTTCTACTTTTGAGACTTTATCGAAAACCTCAAACAAAACACATGCGACAAAACTAAAGAGCAGAAAACATTTAAAAAAAATGATTTTGAAAGATTCATAACACCACAAAATGTTCAATGTTCAATGAATGATTCACAAGAAACCTACATGACAACGACTTGTTGTGACGACCAGTGACCTGGCTCAAGTCTTCAACACACTCGTCCAGATATCGACCATCGACGACATCTTCCAGCGCTTCACGAAGGACATACTGTTCAGAGAGGATGTCTTCTTCGGCACACTGTCCAGCGGCATCACTGTTGCTGCTAGTCGAGCAGTCAAAGAGGGACCGAATACCTTTGCTAACTGTGCCGTCTGTAAGGGAAGGAAAGGGTGGCTGGGTTGAGGAGGGGAACACTTAGGAAGATATGGAGGTGAGGGATGAGGATGGGGGAGGAGAGCAGTTGTCGCAACCTGAAACATGAAACAGGGGGCCCTAAACGATAAACAAGTATCGCACAGTATTTTTTATGATATTCGAAAAGAATTTTCACTTTTCAAATTTCTAATCAAACATAATTGTTGACCAAACAGATAGCTTTCTAAAAGTGGAAAATGTGAACTGTATGTATTACCTAAATCTAAATATAACCCGTAACTATACTCCTACCTACCTACTCAAAGCTTAATAATTAATCAGCCACATTTTCTAATTAATTATTTCACTTCACTCGTCTAATATTAGCTCACGAGTTTAATTAATATAAGTACATAAGCTACATGGCAGAATAGAATATTTATCATTTGAAAAATAACAACAATTCGGTAATCGACGGTGGGTAGTTGTCTATTTTGTACTTTTAATTGCCAAAGAACAGAAATAACACGAATACACTGAACGTACAGCATTATACTTCACTGCAGACACATACTATACAGCAAGAAAGCGAGCCAGGCTAAAGTAATTTGAACTTTAAATACTAACTAGCAGTTACATGAATATTTAATAATAATAAACTACGTGTTCAAACACGTACATAGACACGCTGAACCCACAGCAAAAGTATTACTACTATAAGCAACGATCAATAATAGCTTAGTATTGTGCTGAGCACATTCTATTATTGTAGCAGTCATGGGAATGAATTGAATGTATGTACTCTAATGTACACGGGATCCAATTTTACTACCTTTTACTGTCTTTTCCAGTCGTATTGTGTCCAGTTGAATGAGTAGGTAAGATAAGGTTGGAGAGCTCAAACTACCGAAAACACAATAATTAGACAAAGTGCCGCATTCCTTAATTCTCGTAGCTTACTATTATACTATAGTATGACGTCTACTCTTCGTAAAAGGGTGAGAAAATCCCCAACCCAATTAGCTAGCTCACTTTAATTGACACAGTTCGATCCTAACAGTTATATTATGACCAAAACAATGAGTCACTGGATAAAGGAATACTAACTATACATATGACGTGTCGATAGTAGCCGTAAATCTCAGTTGGATATTAAATGGTAGTAGGTTATTTAATTATATATATTTAACAGAGAATCTACAAATAATTATCGGCAGAATAAAATGTAAAAACATTAATAACAGTGCAACTAAATTAAAATAGACGAAAATTTCAACGTTGGTTTTATTTAGAATTGACAAATAAAAAATCAATTAAAGCTAGATATAATTTAGGATGACATGACGTACACAAAAGCATTATTAAAATTTCTCAATAAATAAATTAAGACGTGTATTATTTATTATTACAATCAATTCAATAATAATAATAAAGTAACACAAAACAAAAATGTTAAAAATACATATTAATAATCTTTAAATTCTTATAAACTAAACATATTTTAAATAGTTCAGTATTTTTTAATGTGTTCAAACAAAATTTTGCTCTTTGTTCTTTCCCCTTTTAATTATTCATGAACAAAAATTTGAATACTCAAGCATTCGGATTCTTTTTGACTTGCACTTTTATCACATCCCTTCTCTTCAAATAAATCCTTTTCTTTGATCATGTGAACTGCCAAATATGATGACCTACTTTTCAAAATAATTTATTCCGTCTTTTTACAATCTCGCAAGGTTTCAAAAATCTGTTCCGTCATTTAAATTAGATATTGATTAGAACAAGTGCCTCAATTTTTATTAAGAAAAGTAGAATAATTTAATTATGTTAGTAGAACCTTAATAATTTAATTACAAATGAGTCAGCGAGTGGACACAGTCAAATCATAATATTTTAGAATATAGACAATAGTGTTTATTTCACAATATGTTTGCCTCCAAACTCCACGATTTATATCGACTTTTTAGATATATTTGTGCCCAGCATAAATCATCATAATATTATAATAAAACGAGGAATTTCATAAAAATATTGGCCTACTACTGTTATACTACTGTTATTGATGTAAAACAAGAGGAAAAAATATAACTGGAACCATAACATTAAAAATGGAACCTTTAGCTGGATCCACACGGTTCGATTTTAGTCGAATCGAATGAAAAAAATAGTCGAAATTCCATCCACACGAGTATAATTTGCTTCGATTCGACTTTCGATTTTAGTCGAAGTCGACGCAAATTGTCCGATTTTAGTCGAATCGAATGTATTCAACATGTTCTATTTTTCCTTCGATTTTATTTTAAATTTTCAATATATTTCAAATATTTTAATTATTTATTACTTTAAATGTAATATAATAATATACTATTTAATATCGAAATGTGTATGTTTCTTTATTGTTTAAAATCATTAAACGTAGAGGGAAATATAAAGAAAATGGGGAAATGTCGAGGAAGGACATGTAACTTAAAATGTAGCTTATTCATTCTGGTAAATTTTATAAAGATCACATATAGTGGTAAGACCTTTCTTCTTTTCATTATTAATCGCTAATTGGTAAATTATTTTACAAAAACATCCAAAAATTATTTTAAAAATCGAAGCAAACAAACATCGTGTGGATGGTCCTTTCGATTCGAAGTAAAAAGTCGAACCGTGTGGATCCAGCTTTTGACGAGTCCACATGCTTACCGAAACACACGCGGATATCTTTCAGTGCATGAATGCATGCGCGGAAGTAATAAATAAGGTTTTATAATATAAATACAGACAAGATTCGATTTCATAGTAAAAACAAGGGGTATATAGATAGGGTAGACAGGAGCAATTTAATTTCGTCATAATAATAGCATTTCGGTCTAGACAACAAGGAAAAAGAACACAACTTGATAATTTACGGTGAGTAGGAAGAAACTTTTTACAACAAATTAAATCGAAATAAAAAGTCAGTGGAAATTAATTAATTAATTGCTTTTAAAATATTCAAAACTCTACGACAACAAAATATATTATTCTCTTGAGAATATGTATGGATCGATTCATGAGATAATCTCCATACCATTAACACAGTGTGATTTAATTCGGTTTATTAAATTTGAACTAAATAAACTCACCAAGTGAGTAAACGCAAAGACACTGAAAAAGTATAATACACCCAATAACATTAACATTATTTTTTTGTTGACTGAAGAGTCAAAACGGAACATTTAAATAAAGTAGTTCACGAATTAAAAATCTTCTATTCATTAAGAGAGAGTACGACCGGCACGTCATCATAATGATACGTGATGATAATCCATTAAGGTACACAATATAGTACACCACCCACGGGTCACCCCATCTAACCTACAAAGTTATAATTATTGTTTCTTGTGTTGACAAACCAAGATAGAACTGGATAAAACAGGCAAGAGATTAAGAAAATAATGACGCAAGTTACGTCGCTATGCAGGAAAACAAACATAACATACTACTAATAATAACCTACACTGCATAGGTTATGTAAGAGAACATTAACATCATTAAAATGAGAAGAATTTGCCAAAGAATGCACACTGATTGAAATGCATAATTGACGATGAAAAATCTCTACAGTGGTTATAAATTAGTTTTATTTTTAATTACTGTCGACAAAACAGTTCAACAGTTATATACATAATAATATGTGACTCAAAAAAATCGTTAACATAATAATTCCTTCCCAGTGAAAATGGTTCTTTTTCTGTTATATTTTTTACATGATATTAATTATTAATTAATTTTTTACATGATATTAATATTATTAATATCATGTAAAAAATATAACAGAATAAAAAACATATTTTTCACTGGGAAGGAATTCGTTGATACTTAAAACAAAAAGCAACTGTAAAATAAAACGAACGAAGAGACATCTAAGTTGGGGAAGGTCGATATTGAATCTAGGGTTTAGATCGGAAAAGAAAAATAGGTAAGACGTCGATTTTGACTCACCAGGTTTTGCATACTTGGCCCAGGGTCCTTTCAATTTGTTTTTCTCCTTCAGTTTATCCATCTCTTCATCAATTCTCTTCTCAAGCTCGGTCATCTCTTCGGCAATCACCCGAAGATCATCTTCTGTCACCACCTGTACACAGCAGGGGGACAACCTACGGTATTGTACTGCTGTGTTATACATACGGTTTATAAGTGGCTTGAAGAATCTACCATCTCGCGGGACTGACTCATAGCACCCCCCACTAATTTAATTGATAAACAAAACCAGTGATATCGAACCTTCACATACATTCATCGTCAGAAATAAAACACGATTATATAATTGAATGCCAGAATGTAATTAAGCCTTTTTAAAGTAGGTATTAGTTTAAATAATATATAATAATAATGTTTAAATATTTTATAATCCTTTTAATTTATTAAAAAAAACTTAATTGCATTTTGATTGCATCATAAATGCGTATCAATAGTAACACAATATATTATTTGTGCCATATCTTGACAAATTGAATTCGCACAAATTCACAAAATAACCCAGAAATATACAACGGATACAAATTTTCAAAATGCTATAATAAGTATATTATTCAGGATATTTCTTAAATATAGTACTGATTATAATTCAATTTCTTCCAATAATAAACACAGCCTATTTATAAAATTGGACAGGAAGGAGTTCCAGAACTATAATTAAGAATCTCCTCTGGTCCTTTGGTTCATTTTGACATCCTGCTAGTTTTCAGACACGACTATAGGCTAATAATGAAGTTTGGTTATCGGTTAGCTACACTAGATTATCTATACAATATTGTGAGCGTGATTACGCACTGAGCTTAATAATATTATTGTGCGTGCTGATTAAATCAACCAGTTATTAATTAATATTATATACGTGACTCAAATCGATAGACGAAGAATTCGGTTATTTGACTCTTGACTTAATTAAAAGACTCTTTCGATGTTATGACCCACTAAATGATTAAAAAAACTTTGATCAGCAATAACATTAATAACACTTGAACAACAGTAGTATAATTATATCGAAGCCAAAAAGTACAAATCGACAACAATTATTGACAGTAACATTGTCAACATTAAATTTTAATAATAATATATTGAAGTTAGAGAGAATAATATTAATCAAATAAAAAACACTGGATGGGAACTATCTGCCTATTTCCACAGTAAACAATACCACCAATATATCAATAATTTGAGGATTCATTTGCATTTGATCCTATTTGAACACGTCATATAGAATGAATAATTATCCTAATGTCCCGAGCCTCTTCAAATCGAAAGGATTCATAGTTTACTAAATGACATGACAATGTTACCCCAAAACACCCACATTGAAATTGGTGCGCTAAGAATCTTGTACAAACGTTTGGATTTATTGATAATCTACTCACAGCCTCATTTGCTCGTTTGATGCCCTCGGTGAAGGCCGGTGGATCGTGTTCTTGCTCATAGTCCACTGTGAGAAACTCATCAATGGTGAGTGAAGAAGACGCAGTTCGTCCGAATTCTTCCAGCCGAAGTCGGGCTGTCTGTTGGCTGATCCGAGCTGGGAAATAAAATATGTGCAAACAATTTTCAAT
>JAUZNC010041324.1:0-11892 GCA_034780395.1 Vannuccia rotundouncinata | reverse complement strand
AATTCTTCCAGCCGAAGTCGGGCTGTCTGTTGGCTGATCCGAGCTGGGAAATAAAATATGTGCAAACAATTTTCAATAAATAGAACGTGTGGTGGCTATTATAGGTAAGTAACATTCCTTCAACACCCACCAATCCTGGCGACGTCTTCATAGGTTCGATTGAACTCGAAGATTCGGGCCGCGACAAGGAGAGCCGAGGCAGCCAGACCTGAAGGTTTTCTCCCGGTAGAAATCCAATCCTTCTTCATTCGCTGCAGAATGCGCATTGCGGTGTTGGACACCTGACGAGTCTTATCACCCAACTCCAGCTTGGCGGCGAACCGCTCGATGTATAGACATGGGTCTGGAGAACAAGTGACAAGAAAATATGTTTAATTTATATGAAACAATACAACGTCATGTGAAATAAAAGTCAAAGGTTAATAATATAAATATTCAATATGAAACGATCAACAGAATTTAATAATATATAAATAGGAATAACGACCACTTAGAAAACTGATTTCAATAATGAAGGTTCATAAAAAACTAATATAATTGAATAGAAAGTCTTTAACTAAATATGTAATCATCTCAACTACATTACTGTTACGAATGAAATATAATAATTAACTAATTTTGGTGTTTAATTACAAGAACATAAAAAATCAGCCTTTCTTTTCGACCGATATTCATGGAAATAGTTCAAGGGTTTCTAAATATAGATAGCATTGAGACGAAATAACAATTGATTCAAAGTAAAATTAAGAGACAAGAAATCCGATTGTCTTCATAATTTCATGAAAAAAAAATACAATGAAAGAAGACAAGACCAAGCCGAAAATAATTATGCTAACTAGTCAGTATAATAATATAACAATAGCTCTATTACAAATGTTAGTTATTTTCATATTTTAATAATTGGTAATAATAACGATTTAAATGCCTTATGAGAGAGAGATCCATTTAAACAATATAATATATTTATAGAAATACTTGTGCAATCTCCGGTTGAAGACTTATTTTGTCAAAAAATGCTGGACTGTATAATGCCATTATCGAGCTAAATTTAAACAGATATCGACAAAAATATCCAGAAATAATACCTCATGTAATAAATAATAGATGGTAAGCTATAATTTATTCTTGTTTAAGAAACAATAAGGGCGATTAAATACAGAAATAGACGCGGATATGAATTAATTAGCTAAAAGCCAAATGTGAAAGAGTTTGCGTAACATACTTTTCAATCGTAAATAAGAATACTATAATTAAAAGTAATGATTATAGAAATATGAGTTAAATTTGTTTCTGTTCTATTTCTATTTCAATTTAGATTTGATATTTATTTTAAAAAGTGTCATTATTTTGATAATGCTATCGTTCTATAATTGAACAAACGGAGATAAATTTAGATCCTTATCTCAAAAAGAACTAGATAAACAGCAAAAAACACACACACACACACCATTAGAAACAATTATTGAACAGAATTAGTACAATAAGTTAAATAACACACCAATTTCAATATTATTTCTGTAGCCAAATTGTTTTCGATATTTGACCAAGAAAAATTATAGTAATTAACGTAGTAAAGCGACGGACGTGATAAAGGGAGGTGCCCTTTTGGAGATGTTAATTTAACCGGTAACACTGACATCATTTGAAGACAAGGATGATTATAGTATAGTAGACGTTGTGACGTAGGGGTACCTACATAACAACGCTACGTAATCTGAAAACAAAAAGGGCTTGTCAACAATGGAGTTAAATAGCGAGAGAGAGAGAGAACATCTAATACACGTTTATTAGCTGAGGACAAAAATAGCACCACTACGTGTGTACTTTCAAGTGAGGTGAGGATTTTGTTAAAAAGAACTGTACAGAAAAATACGGTCAATTTATTAGAGAACTAGAACAGTGTAGCTAAATGAATTTTAATGGTGTATAGATAGATGTTGCTTGTATACCCACCATATCACTAAATATGGATGACAATAATAGCTCTAGTTGACATCATTGAGAAATGAAAGAAGAAGCATTATTAACACTTTGTATTTATAGAGTAGTACGCAATTTTCGTTTTGGTCTGGCTTAAAATTAGTAGAAAACAACAATTTAATGACAAACAATGAGGTTATTGTTGACATCATTACATAATAACAGTTAAGTTAATAATTTCTTTTAGGAATAAAATATTACATATATAGACAAAAATATGTTGATGTTAAGACATAGTTATAGAATATAATAAATATAAAATTGATAAACTCAGATTACAAAGTATACTTAGCAAATCAATAGAATATTACTAAGTCAGTTCGCTATGTGGGCGTAAGCGAAATAAGTTATCAAAATTTATTAGTATGAGTATAATATTTACTTTCATAACTATGAAACTAAAATATAAATACGAGCAATGTATGAATCAGATATCAACTAGGTTGAAGCAATGTAAATAACCAAATTAAGCATCCACAAACTATTCAATTCTTATACATTGGTTTCAGGATAAGATGAAATACGGTTATTACAACAGATGATATGCCCTTATTAGGTCGACTAAAAAGGGGTCCACCTTATACAGTATGTGTACTTTTCAACGGTGGGGAATCTTTAGATCTGACCGCACTCCGCCCACCAGCTAAACAAAATCGTTCAGGACAAACGGACACTCTTCTCTCCTCATAGTATTTTAATCCCAAACACTAACTGACACTGTCCTGCCAAAAAGAAAACTACCAGTTGATTCTTATGATAATTATTTATTCTTCGATCGTGTATATTATATGCAGGTATATAATGCTTGCTAGCTATAGCATAATAAGAAACCATCTGACCGAAATTGACACACAAGATTGAGAGGGGAGAGGTAAATACACAAATCGGCGTACTTTCTACGCGAAAGGTCATACACCCACACAACTAACTTGCTTGTCAAAAATTCCTGATTAAAAATCGATTCAATTATATGCAAAGAATGCGATCAACAATCTCGATATGAAATTAAGTCTTTAAGAGGAATTAACATAATATCATAGATCATGATTACTCTTTTGAATGTGAATGCTTAATAAACCATAATAAATTTCCCAAATTTCAATAATCAAAATCATTAATTTGACTTTTAGAGTATCAAATTAGTAAAATTAGTTCGACATAATAAAACTATTTTCTTATTAATATTTTTTGATACACTTACATCCAAAACAACGATCGACAAACAAAAATTACAACCAACCTGAGTGCTGAAATGAAAAATTAATATTGACACATAATAACTGTCACAGTGAATTCCACGCGACATGTAATTCATATTTTTTTATGACAATAAGCCACGATTCTGGACAACGTGTTATCGTAACCGATTGACTTTAGTTCAATAGAATAAGATTGAGATTGCTTCAAACCCGCCTATTTCAGTAAAACCTCAATTTATAAAGGGTAAACTATAGAATACTTTAAAACAAAGTTCAACTAAAGTTTATCGCAGGCATACACTATAGGATCGACTTTTCCGCACAGCCTAAATAGCCTTTGAGTACGCACTACTAAATATAAAACTAAGAGTATAAAAATCTGCAGCACGTAATATTTTACACAAAATGCGGTCGGTCAATTATCAAGTTAGAAAGGGCACGTCCCAACACGCCACTTGCATAACACCAAACTACAAGTTTATTAATATAATACACACCTAAAAACTACTTACGTACGCGAATTTTTTACGATGCACTTAATACTAATACGCATGGAGTTGACGAAAGAGTAAAATATGTATGAGAGGACAAGGACATGGATATAGAAGAAGCAGCTAAGTGAGTTCGTAACATAATATATAGTTGAGTTTAACACCATAATTAAACTTTAATTCTAGTTGCTCACGGGTGTTACTGAGAGTAAAAATACCAACACCTCAAGTGCTGCTTTGGGTTAAATACAGAGAGTGTGTGCAAGTGTAACTCAGGAATAACCTTAATAAAAGCAACAGCTAAAAGGATTAACTGGTGAACTTTAGGGGGAACCGAAGGGTAAATTGGGGACACCCAACTACCTACCAAAGACTAAATCAACAAAATGTAGGTAACAAGACGAAATGCAAAGCTCTTCATCACAAGTCCATTTTCTACATTTATTATATATGTATATATGATAAATCATAATTATCTGGTACTTAAATCTGCTTAGTTATAATATACTTCATCAATGGTGACATGATACATTATACTTGTAGTTTAAAAAGAGGAAAGATTAGCCATATAATTATTGTTAGAAAATCTGCCATTTTATAGAGGGGTCAAGCATACAACCCAACTGTTATTTAACATGATTATTCCGATAAACGAACATTCTATACCAAAGTAATATATTATGGAAAGGCGTTAAACTTCGAATAAAACCAAATTTTATAAAGCGGTCAAAGGCCTGGAAGGTATTGCATATGGGGAATAAAAAAACATAATTGTGAGTTAATAATACTTAACAGAATCACGAAACTGTAACACTATAGCCTCAAAACTGTGTGTTTCAGAATGACATTGATAGCTATAGACACGAGTCATAATTACTCGATAATAACTCTCTTAACGGGAGCCACATGTCATTTTGTACTTTTTCCTGCACGGAATTTGAAGAATGCGCGAGGACATAAATTCAACTATCTTATTATATTTGTTACAGAATAAATGTATTCTGTGTCATAGAGTGCAATATTGTAAGGGTAATTTACAAGTGCACACAGGAAATATAAAAAGCAAGCTAGACGTTATGCATACAGATTTGCAATTGAAATCTATTACAGAACAAGGAATGACATTTACTACCGAACCAATCCCATTATAAAGGTGTTGTGACTGTTTATTTTTACACTACTGTGGCTATTAATCGTATGATATTAAAAACAAGACAATTAAAACTAGTCTAAACTATTTAAGTAATTATTAAGTAAATACAACAGATATCTTTATCTTTTGCGTTACATGAAATATGTTTATTTTTAAAACGTATCAATCAGAATGATAGAATAGACAATGTCATTTTTTAATTATATTATTCTAGTATAAACAACAATATAATAAATAAATAATGTTAACATTAAACGAAGTTGACAAATAAATAATAATTTTTGCGATGACGTCAAGCGATTTTGAACTATAAAGAGAAATATATATTTTTGTTTAATATTTTTATATGATACAACTAGTATAATAGAAGACACTGTACAAAGATCCTAAATAATTTACTATAAGACCAAGATTATGATAAACAGCCCCTGCGCACTTAACTTGGATAATTCCAGACGGGAATTAAATATTTATCGATATAAGTTTGACGTTACATTTTAAAGTACAAAATCCTATTCTAATTTGATTGATTTTGACCCCCACATGGAATGTGACTATCTAGAGGCAACATCACTTATATAGAGATAGGGTCGCCTATTTTCTACCCCACTCTCACAGAGTTTTCGGAATAATAGGAAACCTTCAATAACGAATAAAAGGTGTGTCCAAAAACGAGGATGGACATAAAATATATATTAAAGAGCCTTGTAATATCCGTAAAAGAAAACGGAAGAAAAATTCCACACACAGAAACCGTAATTAAAAAATAGTCGAGGCGTATATTTGCTAATATATTTTTATTTCGAATTAATATAAAACAACTGCACTGACTTAAAAACATTCAAAAAAGATATATAACACCATTACAGTAGTATATGATATACAAGGAAAGTAATATATTATACAAGTGTACTTTTCATATAGTGAACTTTCTTGACATCATCTATTTTAGCATTTGTCTAGGATACTTACTTAGTTTGGATTGTAATTGATGACGTACATTGTAAGCGATACTAGGTCATATGTAGGTCATATGTATGCGTCATAATGAAGAAAATAATAAATGATTCTGTATGAGTGGTCTAGTAACCACCCAATTATTCATTATAATATTCCATTAATTGCAAAACGAATCGCGACTAAAAAATGAACCAAATAAACTTGTCGTTTTTTGAGACTAAAACTTTAATTACAAGATATTCCGTTGAGAACATTTTCTAAATAAAAGTATTACATAAATATTAATTAATAATGTTGTTTACGACCAATTTTAAAACAAAACAAAAATGTAATCAAATAAATATGATATCCCAGTTCCGAAGCGTAAAACATTCCATATCCGTTTTTGAAATAAAAAAGTAAGTGTCTGTCTGTTGATAAAATATTGAACCATATAATCTGGAAAGAAATTCTGACTATCTGTTCCATTTGACTTCTCATTCCCCTCTAAAAGTCTAGACACTTTAATATATCAAACAGACAACATTCCTCTGGTACACGCAGACACGAAGTCCAAATCGATTTTCGTTGGGAAAGAATTTGGCGACAAAAGTATATTAATACTTGCATCAAACAATAAAAGTAAATACTTGCAACAAATTTAATACAATGCAGAATAAAATAAATAATCAATTAAAGTTGAGAATTACGCGTTAGAACCTAAATAAAAACACCGAATGCAAAAAAAATCCAGACTGAAACCAGGCAACAGAAAATATCATTTGACATTAAAAATATATTATTATCTCATAGTTAACACGTCATGTCGACCGCTAAGGTCAACGTTCTACGTTCTTTAAATGAGAAGAATAGAAACACGATTGGGACGGAGGGTCACATTTATATAACACTTTAATTGAAAATCCTTTCATAATTAATATAAATTATAACTAAAGTTTTTCCTCTTTCATATTGATGGGTTGTTTATAATTGTTTATAATGTAAAGCAAATAATCCAAATTTATTTGACCAATACTATTCTAAAATTTACTCAATTTGCATAACAAATATTTCAAAACAAACTCAAGTAATAAGAAAATTGAATAAATTTAACAAAATAACCCATAAGGATAATAGCTTAATATCAATACAAGGCTTCAGACATCATTTTGTGTGCGTACACAATCACAGGTTCACAAGAGTACAAACAACAGTGACAACAAATTTCCTTCGACCTTTGATCTAAGGGCAATAATTGGTTCGCACTCATGTTTAGAAACTACACAATATAACATAGTGATACCATATTGGACTGTACCTGTATTTAGTGAGAACTATTGTTGTAAAGCCAATTCAACGACCAGAAACACTTGGAATTTAGGGTTAGTTAACACTGCCGTCTTGAATAATATCTAGTCGACAATAACGGAAACTAAACCCTGACTCCGTATACATGTATAAGTGTCGCTACAATCTGTACCTTTGACTTTGAACACCGGTACGTATAGAATGTATAAATCGAATCCAGAACTGATTCTCACTTAGTGCACTCAGTCAGGCCGGAGTGAAACCAGTCAACTTTAGAGACACTAGCCTAATTATGATGTCTGTAAACAGAATAATATACTACAGTCAACTTTCCAAAGTCTAAAATCAATGTATGTAACATGCACTTTTACAGGTTTGGTCACTGTCCACCACAGACTATGGTCATGTCAGGAAATCAGGAACATATTATAAGATATAACAAAATTACATAATAAAATCATATAAAATCATACTATAAATTAATTGTCCAAGCGCTATTAAAAAGATTATGTTTTTTCTAATTTTGTGTCACAAATTATAAATTACGATAAAAATTATTGCCAATATACAAAATATGACCGACTAAACACAAATCAACTATTGTTAATATTTTCGATAATCTTATCACAAAATATATAAAATAGAATAAATTATGGTATACTACTCATAAGTAATATAGCATAAAAGTTAGAACATTTCGAAAGGTAACTCAATCTATTAATTAAAAAATATAAGACTAAACGTTAATCGATTTTCAATCAAAGTCATGCGAAGAAATAACTTGGAAAGGAAATTTATTATGATCCATCCTAAAAGTAGGATTTAGACAAACACATAAAAATTCAGACGTGATCCATTAGAAAACTGGAAGAAACCTTTCACTAAATTGGAAATAACAGTACGAAATGAGAGAATCAAACTCTAATTTTAGACATCATAGCAGAACAACATTCCCTAGACAATATTTAATCAATAATTCAGTCAACAAACTAATTGGAATAAAAGACACGTAGTCTTTTTAAATGCGATGCTGTTGTTATATTTTCTAGACGAGAGGAATTTAATGTCGATGTATTACAAAAATAATTGTTATGAAAAATATATTAATAATTTGAAAGAGTTGACAATATCAGCAATGACAAATACATTGCATACAATTACAGTGTCAAAATAATTACCCCCAACTTATGAGTGAAAAAGTAATAAATAATAACGAAAGTATATTTTAAGAAGTTGCGTTACTCTCACCCATTTCTGGCAGGACAATGTTTAGACGCTGTTTCATCTCTCCATAGGTGCGGCCCAGAACGTAGACATTCTTCCTCACGACGTCGCTGAGGTCGAGCAGCATAATGTTCATGCGGAGAAGGCGAGCCGCTAGATACACACAGGCGGCGGTCACCACCTGAACATCACGACCGCGGGTCATACCACGGAAGAGGGCTGTCTTGTAGAAACTGAAGGCAGACTTGACAACATCCTCGTTCATACGCAGCTGGCCGCACACAATCTCAATTCGTTCCTTGGCTGGAGAGAAACAATCCATTTACAGCAAATTATATCATTTTGAAAAAGAAAATTTAAGTTGATATGGATTGGATTCGCAATGTTGTAATATTTTTAGATTGAAATCAATTTATTACAAATATGATGAATTCGAGGAATATGAGCATTTTTGAAATTACTTGACAGGTAATGAAAGTATTTCATATTAGAAAAGATGGGATATTTTAATATACGGTGGAACTACATTCCATTAAAAAAAAATTATTTAATAGTAGAAAAATTATTTTAAACATTAAAAATTATCAAAAGAAGTAAAATTAATTTCGTTAAAAAATGAGTTAATCCAAATAAAATTTATTTATTATTAATTTTTAAATAATAAAATAAATGTAAAATGTCCGACATCATAAACGCAAAATTGAGCCATTAAGCAAATGTAGGTTTATGACTATAATTTATACAATATATCATATACTACTCAATAGTAATGCGAAAAAAAACAGATTTACTTCTGTAAATATAATATTTAAATTTGTATCAGATGTTACCTTTAGCTTCAGTAATTTTCCTTGGTTCTCTTCTAAAGTATTGGCCTGGAAATAAAGTCACAGTAACTTTAAATGATAAATCTATATATAATAAAGATAAAATATAAAAATTAATTTCAAAATTCTAAAGAAACTTAATTAATTAAAAATGATATTACACAATCGAAAGAATAAAATTAAGAACATATTTTTTCCATTTGAAAATTATATTGAACCACTATTAGATATTCATGAAACAATTCAACAAATCTATGACATACTATCCTGGTTTACAAACTGCCCGACAACAGTGGCCCCTCCAGAGCTGTTCTTCTGAAACTCAACCTCATTAACTATCAAATTCTCCTCCAACACGGCTCCACAATTCGTACAAGTGACATCCCCCCTTGTTCTATCCTCCTCCACCTCGCCCGACCCACAGTGAGTGCAAATCATTGCGACCTCCTTCTGGCGAATTGGTTACAATTTTTAAATCTGAAAGAACAGGTATTGCTGAATTCAGTTTTTATAATTCAAGTCCAATACAATCTGCATGAAAAGCATTAGTAAAAGTCAATAGATTAAATTTGAACTGATAAATACATTGCGATTCAATATAATTCAAGCACAGTCTAAGAGACTATATAGTTTGAATCTGAACACATACAAAATAAATATACTCAAACGTTTACTAATATAAAAATGTCAATCAATAAGGAAAATATATGGTATTTTTTCAGAAAAGGAAGAAGTTACTCATCCACTGAAAAAACCTGCATGAAGATTGAAAAATCGTGCTATACGTTAATGGTATGGACCTTAGCCCGATATCCAAGACACGTAATTATGGATTTCTTATTGGTGCACCACTATTGTTCAATGACCATATTACAGATGTATTACAAATCTTGTTATTATTAGATATGGCAAATAACATCATAACCCGGTTTATTTCTATTGACAGTATAAAACATCTTGTGATTGCATTGATTTAAACCCACTTAAATTTTTGCAATATTAAATTATTAAACCTTCCTCGGCGTTTATTAATGAAATTACTGTGTACAAGAGGCTGCTAAAATACTCACGACTGGATTACCATGGCTCACCCCATCTGCAAGCTACATTGACTATCAATAGGACACCGCAATCTCTTCAAACTCCTCATGTACACCCAACGCCACATACAATATCCCCAAATTCTACTCACTCAACAAGACAATCTGCTGCCATAACCCGATCGAGCATTCTCAACAAGTTGCTATCTTTCCTGAGATTGGTATTGGACTTGGATATATTTAAGACTAACATTAAAACTTACTTATTTTCACTTCCTACATAACCTAAACTATTTTCTATGTTAAATTATATATAGCATTCGGCTATATCAGCTAAACATTTGGATGGAGGAGCTGAAAGCTGATCTAAAATACCAAAAAAAGTTAAATAACAAAAACATATTTCTGTTACAAAAACAGTTACAAACAAATCGAAGCAATACCTTGGTCACCCAACCACAAAACCAAAGCCTTCTAATCCTCTAAACCAACTCAATACCTTGGTACCCTCAACCCTAAAACCGAAGTGTGTGATTTGTAAACCTTTACAACAACCCAAGACAGTATATTTCAGAGTTTCAAAAAACGGCGACTGAACTGAACTGAAAGATAACATTTCCCGATTAAGGGGAACAAGTGCTTGACTTAGAGCTGACGAGAATCAACACATGGAACAACTTAGCTTATTTGTGTCATTTTTCATTCATACAAAAACATCTTTTTATGTAATTGTATATAAATCAGGACATTTTTGACAATTGAAATACATTTTAAGTTATAAAGAAATTTTAAAGCATTTTAATTTTTTTTTTAAATAATATTTTTAATATAGATTTTGTGTATTTTAAATTATCTAGGTAATTATTATTGAAATTCATTGATATCAGATTTAGATATCTTGACCAGAATGTCAAAAACATTTGGATGGACGAATGGAAGATCTACAGGCAGAGGTTAAATACCAGAAAAGGGTAAATCATAAATACATATTTCTGATAAACCATTTGAAACATATAAATAAAAACATTTACGGAGAAAATAGAAAATCTTAAAAAATATATATAATGGTTCGAAATGCAGGTGTCGAAATTTTTATTTTTTTATAAATATAATATTTCTAATATAGATTTTGTGCATTTTATATTATCTAGGTATAATATTTTATTACACCTTTATCAGAAACCTTATACATTATTTACAACTCTGAATTATGTGTCTGTGACTGGATACACAATTCTCGTCTGTTTTGGGATAAACTAGAAAATTTTATTCTTGACTCAATGTAAAAAGTAATTATTTTTGCGACAATTGTAATCTTTGGTTTTTTATGTTTTAATTATAATATTATGTATCACATTAAAACACGAAAGTACTTGATTCTGTAAAACCCTGCTGTTAATTTCATTCTGTACAATCAAGAGAATTAAAAATTCTCATTCAATGCAATTACCAAAACGGCTTTAGTTCTTTTTGCTGGAATGACATCCAAACCAAATTGTTGCAGACAGCAGAGCACTGCAATCAGACCTTTTGAGCCAGAGCCCCACAATCTAGAATATATTCCTGCTACGAGTGCAAAGATTACAGCGAAAAATGTGATTATGTGCTAAAAATGTCAATTGCTGCAAAACTGTTTATCATAGCAAAAGCTGTCCAACAAAACAAGCCTTTTTTTATTGCCTGTGTGGGAGAAACTGGTGTAACTGAAAAATCAATGACACAATGTGTAGT
>JAUZNC010041291.1:0-17341 GCA_034780395.1 Vannuccia rotundouncinata | reverse complement strand
AACAAACCTTGGTGAATGGAATGGTGAACAAACCTTGGTGAATGGAATGGTGAACAAACCTTGGTGAATGGAATGGTGAACAAACCTTGGTGAATGGAATGGTAAACAAACCTTGGTGAATGGAATGGTGAACAAATGGTGTTGACTGATCGGTCATCTCAAAGATCGATAGAGGATCATTCATTTGAAATTAGCAGATACAAAAATGTGGATTTCACTCGTGCTCTCTACATCGGAGTATCGATCCAATCCACATCAGGGTTTTAGAACAACATTCGTGGAATGGAATAGATTCTACAGTTTACAAATCTGTATAACATTTAGTGTAAAACCTTTAGATTAAAATTGTTTAGCCTCGGATGCTTCAATTTCATCCCCCAATTTGATGTTTTAGTAATAATAGAACTGTGCTTCCTTTTCCCAGGACTCCGATCTAACAGGACACCTGTATCGATGTCTACCCAACGACAGCCTGTCTCCAGAAGACTGTAAAACCCTCACAGACCTCGGCGTCGCTCGTCTGCCTATCTCCGTTCCTCTCACAGAGTCGCTGGAGACAGGCCACTTCTCTGTTGACCCCCTCCTGTCGGGTTCTGGCAACGCCATCAGTCTGTGGAGTGAACTGTCCCAGGCAGGATTACCCGCTTGTCTGATCAACTGTTTCACCGCAGAGGGCGACAATACTAGTGACGCTTTCTTGTTGGTTAATTGTTTGAATCGATGGCTTCGATTAGTAGATATTCCTGAGGCGGGCAGTGATGGAGATCAAGGTTACTGGCGTGTGCCGTCTTCATGGAAACTTATGTTTGGAAATGACGTTGAAGGAGAATTGTTTCAGTGATGTTTAAATGCTGAGGTTCATTATATGGCCAACTTTATTGTAAAATCAGTTTGAAATAAATATTGTATATAACTTTTGTATTTTTCTCATAGATATGTATATTATATATAGAACTAGATTGGACATCTAAAATATTTCTATACTAAAGTATATCGCGTGTATGGCAAATTCAGAGATGTGATTGGTTAAATAATTTGAAAATAACTTTAAAAGAATGTATATATTTAATTGACTCATATAAACAATTATTGAATTTAATATTACTACAGGTATATATTTAATTAATACATACAAATAAGCAAATATTGAATTTAATAATATTGAATTTTTGTCACGATCGACAGAAACCGGTACTAAGTGACAACAATCAGCTAGATTACCAATCTAGATAGACTTGAACAAAGATTATCTAGATTATCTATTATATTTCTATGTTGTCATCCAAACATAAATAAATCCTACTCTCTTTTTAAACCATAATTCGCAATTTTTCGAAATTCTTGTTTGACACTACTCTCTTAAATAAAAGTAGCAATTTAAAATATTTGCATATATTTAAACGATTCATTTAACAATGCTTTATGAAACGGACCAAAATTAATACTGCGTAACTGTGCATAGCATAGACAAGTTTATACATATCTGTGACTTATTTTAATTCTGTTGACTGCATTGGTAGTAATTTCTAATATCTTGATAATTTTTGTGTAAATATATTTAAAATAAGATTCATAATATATATGCCGGCCATGATAACAATAGACAAAGGTTTTTGTAGAGAACAGCTGACATTTTTCATTTTGAGAACTATATTTTAGTATACCAAACACGTCAACTTCTATAAGAATTTAAAAATAAAATAAGGCAAAATTAACTTTACAATGAGACAAAAACCACTATGATAAAAATTAATTTATTAGTTTAAACCAAATACCCAAATTTTGTGAACAACTCATTCACACACAACCATGGAAGTATCACATCCTGTGTTTTAAACTAATATTTCAAAAATTATCCAGTGGGTTTTGACTGAAAATTCATTAATTTTTATCAACACACTTAAGCAAAATTTCTTAAGTAAAAAATTAATAACACTCATAAAATATTGAAATTTCGCTACAATTATACAATTCTATAACAAAATATATATTGTATTTGGACATATTATATTTTTTATTTCTAATTAACGAAAATTTTATTTCAATTGATTTGTATAGTGATATTATTCTTGAACTATGGACCCAAATTCGAGAACGATTAAAGAAAGATATATTGACAAGAAATATCATTTTGTACCTGTATAGACATATATCTATCTATAACAAATTTATGTTATAATCTGCCTATAACTTCAAATTAACTAATCAAATTAAATAATTTTGCTTAACACTTTTAATTTTTAATCACCCTATTTATAGATATTTATAGATCTAGTCTATGAAACTTATATAATAAAAAAATATTTCTATGAAATTTATTTAAAAAATCAATATTGAATGATATTGATCAACATAAACATTTATTTTAGCTCTAAATTTACTTCAATATTTTCGTTTGCTCACACGACATTTCGCATTTTGTAATGTGAGGGCTACAAAATATGTCTCTGAAGAAAATTAATTTATAATTCAGTTAGACTAAATTAGAGGGTTTCAGAATTATATAAATATATTTTAAATTTAATTTCTAAAATATATCATTGAACCGATATAATATTATTAAACCGATTCATAATGTCAAAAATGTTGGTATATAGTCAATGTGAAATTTTCTGCCAAAATACGAAATTAGTATTTGTAATCATAAATAAATTAACATTCAATTGGCGGAATACTCGTTTTGGGCCAAAGAATATTATAGAGCGAGCGACAAGAACCCTTACTCTAAAAAATAGTTGGCAACTAAATTTACAAACTATGACGTTTTTAACATTTTAAGTCTTTATCAACGAAAAACGTCATTCTACTTTACCTATTGATAATATAGTTTTATACAATTTCCACATAACTTGCTAAAGAATGTAAGCTATACCTATAATTTTTGATACTGAATTCTTAATTCAAGAGTGGATTGCAATTACAGGTGTGAGACAGCACTAAACATGTAAACGTTTACAATCTATTTTGGCCAATGAGTTATTACTCCACTGCTTCGATAATAATATAGCTAAAAGTTGGTCTACTTATATAATACTTACTGCATTACTTATGACGTGTATATAATAACTACCTCAGTTATCTATAATAGTAATCGCTAGTCGAAGTGCAGCAAATCTGTATATACAGCTGTTGGATCAAGCCAAGTCACATAAAATCGTCTGTCTTCATCTGTTCGACACCTGCTAATTTAAAATTAAACATCATCGCATCGATCGGAGAATTTAGTGCATTTTAAAATGGCAACTCCAACGGGAAAATCCTCAATCAATTTTGACAATGAAGGAGGGGATCTGCCTACGGTAGTTCAAGAGTACAAAAACAATCGGAAAAAAGTTCTAACTATCTACGATGAGTGTCAGGAACTTATTCGGGTGGTCCGAACGAAGACGGAAAATAAACCCGAGTCTGAACTTCTCAGTCACGTGGACATGTCCCCAGTTGATAACGCTATGATTACCCTCGGAATCCAACAAGAGACAATTCCCATAGATCCCAAAGCTAGAGAAAAGGTGATTGCCGGGTTACACAACAAGAAAGCACCCGATACGCCCGTTGACCTATCGCTGGTCGACAATATTCTCACCTCCCTAGGAGCTGGCCATGACCGTCGCCTTCAGAATCCCTGCATTGCCATTGTCGGTCAGACCAAGGCGGGCAAGAGTTCCTTCATCAATGTTCTCCTCAAGCAGAAAATTGTCGCCCAGCGGGACACTCGTATGACAGCACGTGTCACCCATCTCTTCTATTCCAGTCACACCTTCGTCAGTCCAGTAAAGCCCGATGGCACCTTGATTACAGTGAAAAGTCTTCGTGGGAACACGATTCCTAGTACACTTCTTGGACTTGATGCCGAGAAACGGAGAGATCCCAATGTCACTAATATTGTGATCAAGGCTGGAGTCAAATCTCCCTTTCTTCAACAGGGAATTGATGTTATTGATTCGCCAGGACTTAACGAAAATTCCGCGCTGAATGACTTGTCAATGAGAATGGTGGAGAGTTTGCTGCCAATGATCATATATGTTATTGACGGAAGAAAATCGCTAACAGAAGTGGTCAGTATTAAATTAAATTTTTAATTAAAATATAGTTTAAAAGATTAAACCAACATATAAACGAAATGTATAATAAAAATGGATTTCATAGAGCATATTAACAAATTTCTCGTTTTCAGGATATTGCAGATATTAGATCGATAAAGAAGGCAGCACCACATCTCAAATTAATATTTTTCGTCACAAAACTTGATCCAGACAAGTATTCAAGACGCGACAATCCCGACCAATCAGTGGAAGAAATATCCATAAAAAAACTCGACTTGGCTTTCAAAAAATTGAAACAGAGCGGCTTCATTGCTGAGGATGTGGAACGAGAAAATTGTCCCGAATTCCACGGGGCCTCACTTTGGGCTGTCAATGATCATCGCGATAACAAAGGTAATCCGGAGGACATGTTTCATGTGAAGCAATTTCAGCGGCTGGAAGCCTGTCTTCTTCAACTCATGCGTAATCATCTGAAGTCAAATATTCTCGAGGCTGTTGCCAAACTGGTCGGCTTTCTTGAGGCGGTGTTGGAAAAGATAATAAATAGAGCGAGTTCAATTGTCAACGACACTCAACGTAAGTTAAATGACATTGCAAATATACGCGTTGTTGAAGACGAATTGTACACCAACGCGAAAAAACTGTTGGATCAATCCCGGGAAGATCTTTGTCAGAAGCTTGTTTCTTTGCTGGAAAGAAAAGAGCAACGTATCCTCCAATCCTTGGAAGTTCTTACCTATAGCGACAGTCTGAGTTTGCCAATGGATGGTATTGTTAGAGACAATGCTACGATTCAGAAGTGTCTAGATGCAGTTCATGAAGCTATATGCATTGCTCTAGATTCCGAGATAAGATTGTTTGTGGAACAAGAAATATTTTCTAAGCAACAGCAAGTGGAACAGAGTATACTTCATGATGTTGCTCGACTTTCTGATGGAAACTTAAAAAAGACCTCATTTCTAAAAATGTTGGAAAATCGACTTTTGCGAGTATACAATCTGAGTGATGACACGTTCCGTTCAGTTGCCGGGTCGTCGGGGTATTCGGGACTTAAGAAGCTTGCACTCAAGCTGAAAACACTACTTAACTTTTTCAAAAAACTTTTCAAAGCTTCACAGCAAGAAATTGGAGTTAATGTAACTGATATTGACTGGAAGAAAGCAGAGGGCATTCGTTGTCTCCACAGCATGGACAAGGAAGACTTTGCTGAATCTGTGTGTCGGACGTTGCGAGAAGACTTCACCGAAAAGCATTCCAAATTCCTGGAATCCTTGGCTAATGAAGAAACCGATATCCAGCAACGCATCGAGATCTCCGAAGAGGTCAGACAGGAGCTCGTCTTAATGGCGCCGTTGTTTGCCACTCAATACATGTTCTGTTTGGGGATTCGCGGTCGTTATGAGCATAATGTAATTATGGGTGAGTTGATTGGAGAAGGGGCACAAGGAAAGGTATACTCCTGTGAGGTCAAGGGCATCAAACTGGCTCTCAAAACTGTTCTTCTGCCTTCGGACCAGTTGGAAGATGCTGCAATGGAGATATATTACTCCAGGTAATTATATTTAAGATGTGTTCATATATCCTGTGTTTTTCAAAGTTTTTTATCATTTTAATCAATAATTACTCGCAGTTTCTTTCAACACCCGCGGTTGTTGAAGCTCCTGGGTGTTCTGCTTCGGGAGACGGTTGATGTTGACGTTACCCAAGTTTGTACTCTGACTCCCTTGAAAAAGTGGGACGCCGCGGTGTATCTGAAAACATTGAAGCCTCCCCTTAAAGATCGTCTGCATGTGGCGCTTCAGGTTTCTGAGGCAGTTGAGTATCTTCACAAACAAGGAATTATGCACAGAGACTTGAAACTGGCGAACATTCTGGTCAGCAATGCAGTCTGTATAAATTATATATTTCTACTCAGTGTATTAGAGAAAATTCTGGAATAGTAGATGAATAAGTTGTCGTTTCTGAAAATTAAAACCATTACTATTTTATTTAATAATAATATAAGTAGTTCAATATTTTTCAAACTTTTATATTTATATATTGCAGTTTTTTTATGTTAATTTCTTTAGGTTTGAAAACTAGACTAATTTCCTTTCAAAATAATAATTCAAAATCATGCTTTCATAAATGCCCGTAAAACTAAAGCCATCGTCTGAAATAGTTTGAATTTCATCACGTAATTCAACAACAGCCCAATTGTGATGTTAATATAGATTAGTAATAGATATACTTATAGATTTAAAGGTCTAACATCTTTTTGCAACTTTTATTGTTCTTAATTATTTTTTAAGAGCATGTGTTGAAAAGTTAATTTTTCAATACCTGGTCATCTATAATTTTTTTTATTTTTCAGTTAGTGGTAAACATTTCACTACCGCGTGTTCATCATGACTTTTTAGTTCATGCAGAAATTAATATCATGTATATAAATAAAAGCTGTCTCTGTTGTTCGCTTCGTTATTTTAATTATAGTTGTCTATCAAGAACTAGCTTTTAAAAATATTTTTTAAATAATCCATAATAATTCAATCGAATAATTGCTAATAAACCATAGAGTATGCTATAAAATTAATAGACATAAATGAAAATAATGAATAAAATTGAAACTTATTTAGTTTTTTTTTTAAAATTACATGTTGTGTTAAAAAATACGTTCACTTTTTTTTAATTTAGTAAAAAGAATCATTCAGCTAACGAGATTTAGAATTTTTTACGAAATGTACATAAACGTATTATATGTCTTTACATGCTTTACTGGATATTCTGAACAATCGTTATATTATATTTTAAAGCTTGACCAGGACAAACAAGCTTTTGTAGCTGATTATGGATTCTGTAAACCCGTCGGAATGGCAAACAAAAGTTTCGTGGGAACTCCCATCCACATTGCCCCCGAGATTGTTCGGAAAGCGACCTACGAAAACAGCGTGGACGTCTACTCCTTTGGCATCCTACTCTGGTACTTGATGGAGGGAAACGGACGTCACCCAGCCTACGCGCGTTATCTCACCAATATTGGGGCGGTTCTCTACGCGGCCACCCAAGAGAACAAGCGTCCCGAGCGGGTTGAGGGAATTCCCGACAATATTTGGGAGTTGATGAATGACTGTTGGAGACCGGAGCCCACTATTCGTCCCAAAATCAGTGAGGTCAAGATGCGCATGCAGGCCATTATTGATGAACTCTAGAGACTATAATATAGAACCAGTTGAATAATACTGTTTTAATGGTTGACACACAATAGGAATTAAATGAACGAGACAGCTGCTGGTGTTCGATAGTTTTATAGACATTGACATATATATTATTTATCTAGACCGGCAAACTGACCAATATTCAATAGAAAAACGTCTGCGGAGGAATCAATATGAAATTCATTGATGTTATTCATGCATTTCAATTATATACGGTAATTGTTTCGTTTTAAAGAGAGAATTCAATCACTTTATAAGGATCAAAAGCCTATTAAAATATATAATCCTGATTGAATACCCTCTTTAAAACAAAACTAATAGTACCGTATATAATTGAAATGCGTTCTGGACGATTTTTTGATCAGTTTGCTGGTCTAGATAAATGGTATATGAGTCCATTAGTTTTAGATATATTTGAATGTTTATTTTTGTATTTGTTATGATATTAATGTAAAAGTAACCATCAAATACGTTCTGCATATTTTTATTGTATAGTGATTTACTTTTAAAATCTTTATTCTACGATTATTGTCTGCAGTATAAATACATCAACCATTATCAGAATGATGCAAATTTATTATACTTATTATGAATATTTACTTATTATTCAGATTGTGTAATAGATTCGATTTTCTCATATAATTGTTGAGAATTGCTTTGTTTTGAAACGAATAGAATATGAGGGGGTACTCTGGGATAATGATTATGCTAATCAAGGAGCTACACAACATAATTGGGGGTATGTTAAAACTGTTATTTCCGATCTGTAAAGAAGGGGTGATCTAACTAATAGCTCGCCCAAAAAGCAAACATCCTGTGTTTTGTCATAATTAAGGTAAATACACGCTTATTCTTCAAACAGAATTATATTGGAATTTCTTGTCTTCACTTTTCATTTGATCGTCGTAAAAGTTTTATTGATTTTACACAAAAACGCATTAATTAATGGTTGAACAAAGTAAGTTTTAAATGTTTTTGAATTCGTTAAGGTTTATTTTTACATCAAATTGACGTAAGTTTTATTCTATTTAGTGGTAAAGCTACCATCTGTGACACTGCGGCGGCAAAATATTATAGAAACGTTAAATATAATTGTACTATTACCATGTAGAGATGAGATGACAAATTTTTCCATTTAAATAGTAAACATGCGGACTTTGATAAAATAATTCAGAGCATATTTCAGAATTGAATTTCATTCACTTCTATAGACTTCGAAACATCTTAATTCATTTTGATATAAAAAAGACGTTATTACACTTTGTATAATATAATTTATTTTCGTATTTTCTTATATATTATACACAACATTTTGCAAAGAGACTTTTATTATGAATATTCTTATTTTTATTCAGAATGGCACTGCAGAACCTGCTGCCCCCTTTCTCAGTAAGAAACGCCGTGTGGACTCTGATAATTGTAATTTCATTAATTGGAGCGGTAGCTCATTTCTCGCTCATCGTCATTTACTACTTCAACAATCCAAAAGCAATTGATATCCAAATCCGCCAGGAAGCCTATAAGTTTCCAGATGTCACTTTCTGTAAGCTGCACAATTTCAATCGTCAAAAATACAATAAAAACGTTTACTATTCTCCATCATATAACAAAACAGTCAAATATAAGACCATTATTTCTAGAATTTACACATTTTGGAATCTTATAAAAGGCGTCACCAAAGTTGACTCCCTTCATATGGTCGAGAATTCAATGCGTCGACACGCCTATCGCTACGACCTCTACGAATATCCCTGGGCGGAGATTCTATCTTGTCGATTTGGCGGAGTCGCTTGCGACTACAAAGATTTCTACCTGGAGAAACATCCCAACTACTTCCTTTGTTTCACTTTTCCCGGCAACCTTCGCCAGCCCAGTACAGGGGGGCTCAAACTTTTTCTGGCCAATTGGGCCCGGGTGATCTTTGCTCAAACTCGAGATATTGAAGAAGAGCCTCTGGGTTACGTTATCTCCATTCATCCACAGGGAATGCGTCCCCGGTTCGGTGAGAATTCCATCTACTTGACCGACCTTAATATTAATCTTTTGAATGTTGACTACAATGAAATTGTTTCGCTGAATCAGGCCGACCGTCCATGCACTCACAGGCTATATGAAACCGTAACCTATATTGTGGATCATAATAACGGCGACTTCTTAGAGACGCAAACTTTCCGTGCGGATTATGACGACTGTGTCACTGTGAAAACACAGGAATATCTTTATAAAGAATGTGATTGCATAGATTCCGAAATGTACGTTCCTCTTCACATGGCGAATGCTTCCTTTTGTCATGACATCCCCGAGTATTATTATCTATACGATGAATATTTCCTCCACAAGAAGAAAGCCTGGATGGTTATAAATGGGACCTTGATGTTCGATGTTCTTCGTCAGGCGAACAATGATAACATCATTCGCCGGCTATACTGTCATCGACATGTCAAGGTAGAGGTGTCAAAGAATCCCAGTATTATAGGAACATGCCTTCCAAATTGTCGTCGAAAGTTTTACAAAGTGTCTGCTCAGAACCAAAATATTCCTGCAATGCAACGCTTCATAAAAAAGAACTTCAAGCTCAGAATGTCTGACAAGGAAAATTCTGTGACTAACACAAATTATGGAACCCTGAGACCGGTATATGTTCGAATTTATTCTTCTACCCCTGAGGCCTATATCCAGGTAGAGACGTGGGCCTACACTATGAAGAGCTTTCTTTCTGATATCGGAGGAATTATTGGTTTGTGGATTGGCGTCAGTTTCATAACCCTCTTTGAGCTTGGTGAATATATGCTGACGAATTATGTCATGCGTCTTGAATATAACAATATCTCGTCGACAAGCAAAGCAAATCATGGATAATTAAAACCATTTTACGTAGGTATAAAATAAAACGATCAAATTATTTTGATACATATTGTAATAACTCTTTACTTATAACACATTCTGAAGCGTATTCAGTAAAGTTGGTTTATTAATGTTATCTTAAATAATTTGTTGTGGTTACACGTCTTTCTTGAAATTATATTCCTCAGAATTATATTTTGTTAACGATATTATTAATATATATACTTTTTGAATAAGTTTAAACTTAATTATTTAAGAAAATTTGTACAAAATGTGTACATTGTCTTGCTAATTAAGAATATACGCATGATAACTAATACATTGTTTGGGACGCTCAGTGCTTATTTAGCCAAGAGGCCGATTATTATCCCACAATATGTAATTAAGACAATTATAAAAACATTCATTGGGAACTTTTGTATCTTCAGAAGATTACAAAATATTTGAGTTCACGTGTATGTTTATTAAACTAGACAGCATAGGTACTGATATGTTCATACATTCTTTAGGTAAATACTTATTAAATTCAACCACATAATATTGTTAAATTGTCAATATAAATGAATATAAAGACATACTAAAGTTTTCAAAGAGTTATAAATGAATAAATACATAGATGTAATTAATTTCTTGAAAGTGTACTATTGATATATGTGAAGGTTAAAATATCCCAATGAATGTTTTTATATATTGGCAAAAATCTTTTTATTGTGGAAAATAATTGGCCTCTTGTCTAAATTAACAATCAAAGGGTAGTATAGAGCTTACTATAGTATTCATATAGTCCTAGATTGTTTGTATAGCTGAAAATAGTTTAATAAAACTATCATTAACGGGAAATAAATTACAAAACTTATTTTTTGAATTGTGAGTTAACTTATTATTTGTGAGTTAACAGATATTATTGGTCTAACATTATTTTATCAATATTAACAAACTCCGACTATTCTAATCATAAAAATCGAATAGTCGGAAACATCATCTCAACATAATCAAGTCCAATATCTATCTACTTGCATTGAATATCGTTTCTTATACTTGGTTAAAGGTTATTCATATCACTCATGTTTCTAATTCGGAATCACGTAGATTATAAGATATGCGCATAAAATGATATTTTATATGTTATAGTCTAGTTGAATGTTACTAATTAATGTAGGTAAGTCTTAATTTCATCGTTGAACACTCTAAAAATTCAAGTGCGAGTAATTAAAACAACCAGTAGAGTAGAGTAGAGGCTGCTATCCACCAAATATCCATAATTTTAGAATGACAGAATACAATCTTGGTAAACAAAAAACTCTCTGTAATGACGATATATTTAATAATAAAAATACTCCCCTATGTACACAAGGATGAAAATACAATGAAACAGTGGTGTTTGGGAACAAATGCAATGCATATACACGATAGAGCAATGATAAACAGGTAGAGATAAAGACGAGCATTATTCATCGCTACTGCTATCCTCAGAGGCCTCCTCCGAGTCGTCCTCAATGTCCACAGCACCGGGATCCGCCGTCTGTTGTGACGAAGGCTGTGTGAGTTTCTCCTGCTGTTCCTTCCACCGCTTGGCCATGGCGAGCAGTTTGAGGTTGGGCTTGGCTGTTTCCGCGTCGGGGAAAATGTAGTCCATGTACTCCTCCCAGCCTGCTTCTTCTCCGCCGTCTGTCTCGATACGACGACGGCGCTTCACCTGAAGAGAGGATCGATAAATCAATCATCCGGAGTCCACAAGAAGAAGCAGGAGGTCTGTGTTCTCACCTGTTCCGGCATGAGTCCTCCGACCTCAGCCTGAGACTCCTGGCTGCCGTGGTTCTGCTCGAAGTCGCGCCAAGCTTCCAGCAGCTTCACCCTCTGCTCCTTCTCTGGGGAGTCCTTGAGGGAGGAGTTGGCCTCTCGATAGACCCCCCGGGCACGGGTCAACGCCCCCTCAAGCCCGCTTTCTTCATCGGTGGAGGGAGGATCGTCCTCAGCGGGGGGAACGTACGCCCCCAGTTCGAAGTGGGCCAGACTGAGCCACACCTGACAAGGACCAAAAATGGATCAGGATCACAGAACATGGATCAGTTATGGAGTGCAATAATCATTGTTGTTGTGGTGGCATGAGCCAAATTTCTTCCGCAAATGTCTATATATAGAATACTGTATACAAGGAAGCAGCACCTTGACACAACTCTTATAATTAGAAGGTATTAATCAAGCCTGCCATAGATAAGAGGTCAGCACTGAATCATGACTCGATTTGACATAATTTAAACTACTTAAAGATTTATGAACAGTGAACGATTAATTTAATCAAAATACAAAAGTCCAGCTCTACATTAACTTCATAAATAGAAAGCTAACCTTAACATGCTGCGAACGGTCAAGGAGTCTTCGATAAAGAGCCCTTCCGCGCTCCCAATCACACTGTTCCACTTCGAAGTCAATGTAGGCCTTCCAGAGAAGCTCAGGCATGTCTAGCCGCGTCTGGGTCACGGCTAGCTCATAAATGGCCCTAGCCCTGTCCACATCGCCAAGAATAGTCTCGAGTTCCGCGTACTAACAGAAGAGGATCATTTATGAGGCCATCATAACAGAATAAGTTTGTACAAGGGAAAAGTTAAACAAACTATTTTACATAAATTAAACTTATTTTAGAATATAAACGAGGACAGATTATCTTTTTATAACTCACCCTCATCCACGTTGTGCAATTCTCTGACGAATGCTCCAGAAACTTCTCGTACAACTTGCGACATCGATCAAATTCTCTGAGCTGAATCTCGATTTCAATGTAGCCACGAAAGAGCTTATCCTTGGAACACTTGCCAATGGACATTCCCTGCAGAAATGGTTAGATATGCAAATAAACTGACTAAAAGTGAGCGCATCACAACAGGTGGTTACTCACGAGAATCTTCCTAGCAACCGAGAGGTTCTTTTGACGAATCTCAAATTTGGCAAAGAGGAGCCAGATCTTGGCGAAGGTAAACTTGTTGTGAGGAATAATTTCTATACAAGTCTGATAAACTTGTCGGGTTCGGTCAAAGTCTTCGACTGTCAGCTCTTCGAAGAGGGCATAGTTTATCCACATGTAGATATACCGTCGCCAATGACGCTTCTCCTAGACAACAACAATAACAACAAGCGGATAATTTTTCCAGGCTAGAATAAATCAATAACCAATAAATTGTCGACAAGTGTATAATATAAAATATAATTGTTACTATAGTGTAGAAAAATAAAGTTACCTGGACTGGTGGAACATTGGCGATGGCACGCTCATAAATCTCGCGAACTTGTTCGGGTTCAGCTTCACTCTCCATCAATCGAAGATAATCAAACCAAGCATCATAGTTGTGAGGATTGGCTTGAACTTCCTAAATGTTGTAAAATACAGTTATATTAAACATACTACTTACAAATATATAAATAGTATTATAATTATAGAAATATAAAAGTAAAAACTGAAATTAACATTATATCTTGTAGTAAAAGTTCCACTTGAATAAAAAATAATAATCGTGTCACCTCTTCATATTGAAAACGTCGTTTGCTAAGAATGACATCTTCAATAGCCAGTCGATTTCCAAACTTCTTTTCGTGAATTGTGTAAGCTTTGTAGATCTCTTTACAGTCGTCCTTGGGCAGATTATCCAAAGCAAACTTGTAAATCACACGAGCTCGATCGTGCTATTTTGGAAAGCGACAGTTCAGATACTATCAGAGGAGTCAATAAATCACAAAAATGTTGATCTCACTTCTTTCTGTCGCTCCTCAAAGCGGGCAAATTCGATGAGGAGACGGCCCTGTGGGTTGTCAACGCCAAAGAAGTCCACGGATCGTTCAAACACCTTTCTGGCCGAATTGATGAAGCGATGACGCTCCTCGAACTTGGCGTACTTGATCCAGTTTTTTTCCTCGGGATGAACTAGGACAAGTGCACCGAAGTTAAGCAAAACAAAGAGTGATTTCACGCCCTTCGGGTAATCAAAAAATCTTATTTTTGACATAATAAAACAACGACTTTTGAACACAGAAAAGGATATATCTCTCGTAAATGTGGCGGGCTCGGTCCAGCTCCTTGAACCGCAGCTCAAAGTTGATGTAGGCATGCCAGGACTGCTCTTCGGGCTGCCACTCCATCCAGCGCTCAAAGACTTGCCTGACACCGGCCGCATTGCCCAACATCTCCTCCATGTAGGTGTACTTGTACCAGAACTGGTTGGCGCGTGGCAACAGGGTCACAGCTCGATCCCACAGGTTTCTAGCATGGTTCACCTGCTTCTGTCGCATTTCCATCTCCGTGTATTTGATCCACAGACCAATGTTCCGATGGTCAACGTCCAGAGCACGCTCATAGACTGAACGAGCTCTGTGGAAAGTGACAACATATTTATTGTAAAAGAGGATAATCAACGATATTCTTGCAGGAATTCTAAAATAAGCACCTCTGGATTTCTCCTTGGGCCTCCTCAAAGGCAGCATACTTGATCCAGTTGTGCATCTGCAAACGGTTCTTCCTGATATTATCCTCGTAATCCTTGCGGTGGCGCAGTTGGAAGTCGCGCAGTTCGGCGAGGTTTGTGATCTTCTGTTTCGGCGCAGTGGGCAGAACTTCCAGTTCTCGCTCCTTGGCTTCCCGAAGCAGCTGTTCTGCCGTTATTTGAAGAGGTGCGGGCATCTTGTTCTTCACCTAGAGAGAGGGTAAGGAACAGAAGGCATGCCATAAGGTTACACAATCTTCAATGTGTTAGTATTATAGTCTAGACAGCTATTTAATAAAATCCACAAAAAATTATCTAATTATTTCAAAACAACAGAACATCAGCCAATAAACAATTTTAAATATAATAATTGAAACGGAAAATAACGAAATGTGTACATACCCGGGCGACCTTATGCGTCTTCACCTTCTTCTCTTCATAAATATCATCGTCGTCCATTTTTGAATTTTATTATGATCTAAAATAATGTTTTCAATAAAATTAGATAAAACCATAATTAAAACAAAGGCTTCTTTATTTTCTTATAAAAAAAAAGATTATACATAATATATTATTTTTCTTACAATGATGAAATAGTATAAGCAATACAGTGTACTTTTAATAATAATTTTAAAGATATTATACACAGTTTTAGAAATATTAAAATTAAAAGTTTTTTACATGGCTATATTTTATTAAGAATAGGCATGAATAAATAAAACAAACTGTTTCTTCAATCATAATAGGTGGCAGTTTCAAAAATTGTTAAAAGAATTGTATAAATTTTCAAAGTTTAAAATGTGTTAGTTTAGGTTATAACTTAAAAACAGTTTATCAATATTCAAATAGCCATGTGGTAGACCATCAACATAGACTTTTATATGATGGTCAATCTAATTCAATTCATCCATATAAAAAAAATTACCAAATGATAATCGATTTATAGTAAGCATAGTTAGGATGGATGAAGGAAAGGAAATGTGTACCATTTTATATGTAAGGTACCTTAATATGTGCCACATTCTATATGTAAAGAACTTAATATTGTGTCCCATTCTTTGTGTAGGGTACCTTAATAAGATTATAATCCTAAATGTAATGTATTGAAATATTTGATTAAGAACAAAAATACAATTAATTTTTTAGTGTTAAAACAGAAAATTAATATTTTTTTAATTGAGAACTGCAGATGTATCCATATTATTTATAACAATAAGGTAATTTAAAGTAGATTTTTAGTTTGAATAATGTGATAATGACATTCAACTACATAGTAGATTAATCAGGCATGGGATTGTTCAGGCTTTTCAGGCCTTTTTTCAGTTTCCTAAACAAAACAAAATATTTTAAGATATATCTAAACATCTATATATAGGCATTATATGTAATGATGCTTTAAATTTTTTTACACTTTGTGCAGATCTATAGTTTATGCTTACCACATAGCCATGACACCCCTACTGACTTTTTGTTGCAAAATATATTTCAGACTTTTTTCTGGAAGTCCAATCCTATGCCTGATTAATAGTTTGTGTAAATATTCAATAAATATGATACAGTTTGTACTAAGCTAAAATGAAACTTATGTATTTAAACTAAGTGAAACAATAAAATGTTATCTTAATAAGTAAAATATATGTAAAAAGTATTCTGTAATAAACAAAATATATAATAATACTAAATGATTATTTAAAAAGAGTAATGTCTATTTGTTTAGAATAATTTATAAGTTATAAAATATATATATTATTCATAAGTATGAGATATAATGACAATACATAAGACAATTTACATTAATTAAATATATAAAATTAATTAATACTTCCTAAATACACAATAGAATTCATATATAAACCTTTTAAGTGTTTTAAAAGGTTTTTGAATTGTAAAAATTATTTGTATTGTTTAATGTAATAATATTTAGACAGGATACTTTATTTTAATTAAATATCTTAGCAAATTAATTAAACAATAATTTAACATATCATAAGTGTATAATGTGCAAAAGTAAACTATGATCAACAATATAATTAAATCCCTATAAACAATATCAGCAATATAGGTCTATAGTATGCTTTTTCATATTGGTTGGGAAAAGAATTGCCTCAACACCATTTTTTTTGTTTTAAAATAGACCTATCTCAATCCAATACTGAAAATACAATCTGGGTAAATAAGGGTGCATAAAATTTACTCTATTTCACATTTCCATACAGGTCCTTTTTAGTGTAATTCTTGAAAAATAGAAATATGTATATTTAAAAGTGTGTGACTTTTTAAGAATATTTTTAGAAAAAATAAATGTTTTAAAATTTACTCGATTTGACACCAGTAAAAATCATAGACATTATATATATGTATACATTTTAACTAAATCTACAATTAATGCATTGAAAATTCTTGGCTATCATGTTAGTCAAATAAGTCAATTTGATTTGATAATTTAAAGTTACAGGCATATTACTTCAAGTTAATTAACAATTTGAAGTTATTTGCATAACATGCCAATTACCCATTTACTTTTAGATTGCAGATCTAGTTGTAGTTAAGTATAATGTCTATGGTACAAACCAAATAGAAAAATATTGATTTACATAAAAACATAGTTACCCAAAAAATATCACTTATTATTAGGTACTACTTATCTGTATACTTATATAGCTATGTCTTCATAAGATTCTAGTGATCAGGTTTCAATGGAATCACTTTCCTCTTTATCACCTCTCTTGTATAAACCTTCCATTATATAGATTAGATAAAACCCCAAAATGGAATAAGGTTTTTCTTG
>JAUZNC010041280.1:0-17553 GCA_034780395.1 Vannuccia rotundouncinata | reverse complement strand
ATACCCAACTGATGCGTGCAACTGAAAATATAAAAAAATAGTATTCATGTTGGGTAACTTCTAATTGGCCGAAAGAAATCATTTAAAGAAGCTTCAAGTTCAACATATTTAAATAAAAAATATAGTTTAATTTCTATAAAAGTGAAAATGTATTTGATATTCATTGGAATTACTATACTAAAAAATAGAACAACAGAATTTTCTACATCAAAGAATCTTGTAAATTGGTTTGATCAGGTGTACCCCCTTCTGAATAAGAATCGATCCGGAAAACTTCGGATAAGATGAAATCCAGTTCCTTCGTCTGAAACTACAATGTTACTTTTCTTCGGGTTCAAATTGACACTGTTGTGCTCATGAGTTGTGTTGTACAACTCAAAGAATTCACGAAAACTTGGTTGCTTTGAATAGCTGCAGTGGAATACACCGTCTAATATTTGCTCAGTGACATCTTTTAATTCTGAATAATTTTGAAAACCGCTTTATTAAAACCTTCTTCCTGCTGTTCCATAGAGTTTGTGTAATTAAATAAGCTATTCTTAAAATCGCCGGCCACTTTGAATTCTTTGGGCGCCTTTGGAGCATATTGTGACATCTGGGAATAAAAAGCTGAATTCTGAATTTTCCACTATTGTGTTCATTGTATATTGATGATATTCAGCAACACAATAGTACTGATGTGGGGTTAGGGCGATACATAGGAGCAATATTGTAACTAGCCAAATGCGTCTTTGAATTGGGTACTTCGAAATCAGTCTTGACTCGCCAGATGATATAAAAGTTGTTTTAATATTTACTGATAGTTGTTTGCAAATTTTGAACTTTTAAACGTCAACAATCAGGTATTTTAATAACAAATAAAGTTTAGCCAAAAAATCATGATGTTGTCATATAAACAATATATGAAACACTCTAAATAAATATCTTGGGTAAATATAAAAATGATATTCTTATACGTACCAATAACCAATCCTTAACATCATTTCCAATCAAGCCTAATTTATGTTTACAATATTATTTTAATGGTTTGAAACTAAATGAAGATTGTGTGTGAAATAATTTTACATCGTAGATTTAAAAAAAATAATATCTTAAAAAGGATTTGTTAAATATCTTTGCATTAGCTGAATTGAATTCTACTCTCAAATACCTTTTAAAAATTAAACAATTAACACCGAACACCCACAATTATTTTCAAACTCATTAAAGTTATTTAAATATTTTAGATTTCATTTCTATATTCTAAGAGTTGAACTCTATGCACCTTCAGAGTCCATATCACAGTTCAAGGTTCAAAACAAAAGATTAATTAAATTATATAAAACCGAATTTATTTTTTTATTCTTGATAAATTTATAAATAAATATTATTCAAAAATTCCCTTTTTCCTAGTAAGATGAGTATTATATTATTGCAGAATTCGAAAATGTGATATGAATTAAACAGCTAATAAAGATTTTTTAAATGTTTAAGTTTTAGAATATATATAATTATTATTTTATAATAATAATAATAAAAATAATATACTACTTTTAATAGTAATGAAGAACTTATTTATGTTTAATTTAAAAATAAAATTAATTTACGAATAAACAATTTAAAAAAAATGTATTTTACATAATTTTTCGAAAATTTTTGTTTTAAAACATTAACGTGACTTGATAAAAACATAAATTAAAAAAAATTAAACATCCTTAATAACACAAAAACATAAACAACATAAATATTTGCATTAATAATTTTTATTTCAAAATTTAACAAATTATTGTTCCATTTATTGAGAAATTAATTATATAATTTAAATTAAATATAATTTTATGGTTTACTATTTAAATTTGATAATACTAATTTAATTTGATAAAACACTGTTTCAATGTACAACCAAAAAGTTGTTTTGAATAACTGATTACATAGATCCTTATTTCATGAAAATTGTTACAAAAATAATTCTCATTATTAGGTCCTGGATTTCAGAAGAGCAAAATATAAAATATTGCAATATTTTGTTCCATTTAGTTTGTTGTTTTCTGATTTTAGGGGTGCTTTTTATTGGCGTCATTAATATATAGTATTAATATTTAGCGTTAATGGATATTCAATTACATGAAAAATAGTTTCTTCATCTTAAGTCCGAAAGTTTGTTCAAATCATGACATATTTATTTAAAGATTTATTTAATAAAAATTTCCCATTTGATATATTTATTTGTAGGTATGATTGTGGGATTTTATTTAAACTAATTACATATATACGAATTGAAATGTATAATAAACTATATAAATACTGCACTTTATTTAAAAATAATAATTTATCTTTATTTCGCATATATAATTTTGGCAATTTTATATATTACTAATTTTTTCTTGGAGTAAGGGTTTCTCAAAAATATTTTTCAATGGTTCTTTAACAGAAAATATATAACTTACCAAGATAATATATGGAAAACCGATACTTCCAAGATTTTTAAGGTTAAAAGTATAAGCTCCTATATACTGTAGTAGATAATACCAAGACGGTAAAAGCATAACAAAATATTAATCTGCAACAAAATGCGAATATACTTTATCAGAATATATAACAAAACGAATATTTTCAACGTATATATATACAAAAATCATATAATAATTAACAAAATGTAGAGTAATTATATGAACGAACCAAATAAAAGTAACTTATCGTTACAAATTAATCTTATACATGTAGATTATTATAATAGATAATAATCATAAATATAGATTAAGATATTAATTAAGATATGCAAAACTATACCTAAACTATTAATATACCTAGTTTGTAGGAATTGACACTTTAGCTTAATGATAAAATACAATCATATTTATAAGCTTTTACAGAATTTATAAATATAATATGAATGAATCAAGCGATTAAAATTATGTTAAAAATGTATATGTCAAATACTGTAACCGTGCACACTGCACATAAAGCGGATATATGCTATTAAAGTTTTTGTAACAATTAAATCACATATAACAAAAAATGTATAAGATCGTGTCTTAAAAATTATTCGGTAAACAATGACGTTTTTTAAATTGAAGAAGTACAGTTGGAAATTTTGTTGTTTAGCAATGTTTATATTTAACGTTGCTAAGTGAAAGGATATTGTATATAACTCCAACATTCATTAACTGTGCATAGTATTTTGTATTATTGAAAATTGGATTTTCTCAATTAATAAGTATCGCTAACAATTCTACTAATAATGACTATTTTCTAAATACAGTTCTTTATGATTACATTACATAGGTACCTTGTAATCATTTAATATAGTGAAAGCATATGATTGGCTATTTGAATTGTAGGTCAAACCAATATTGATTATATTACGTAATGTTACGTATTAAGTTGATATTTGTGAAATGAAATAGGAGAGTTTGTGCTAGGTGAATAATTATCATTTAACTGCAATCTTTTCACATCGTCCACTGTTCATGCTGAGATCTGAAATGAAAAAATATACCAACATTAAAATTAACCTTGTTTAAATTAATATAGGGATAAATTTAGTACATAAATCTGGTACATATTAGGAGTCTTAATTTTTTGCATATCTCAATTTATTTATTAAAGTCAAATCGCTTCAAGATTTGAATTCTTGGAGGTAAATAACATTCTAAGCGGTTTACAAACAAAAGTCTAAAGATAACAAGACAATCTTTCCTTCCTCCAAATTGATATATACTTTCTCACACTGAATTCTATATTTTCATAAATTTTCTCTGAAACTTCTCTTCCTTAGCCTGCCTGGTTGTCACACCATCATGGCATTGAGCTCCCTCATTCAAGAGTATTTTCAAACATAAACAGGAATCAGAAAGGAGCAAAACATCCCCGGACAATATTATAAAACCGTCAAATTAAATTTACATTATTCCTTGTGGCAAGCAAAATGGAAAAAGTCGACCTGCCATAATATCATTTTAAGTTTGTTTAACTTGTTTTAATAAAACTTTATCATCCTTAAGACCTGTTTTTGAGCGAGTGATGATAAACATTTAAGCAATTAAAAAAGAACTGCTTTCAAAGAACACCGTGGAAAGAATATATGATTTGGAGGACTTTTCGTCTCTTGTTGATAGTTTTATATACTTCCTTGAAATATTTATTTGTTCAGTGATGGTCGGGGGGGGACCTTGAATATGTCCAGAGAAAATATGAGCGTCAGTCAAAGCTGTCAGAAGGATAAGACTTGGAAGGCTGTTTGCTATGAAAGTATTGGGCATCCACAATATACCCTGTGTTTCGAATTGGACTGAAAAAATAGTTCCCTTAAATCAAACAAGGGTGTTCCACTTTCTCCTCGGGTAGCTTCGTATAATAGAATAGCTAGGTAATAGGTGCAAATTAAAGCGATTTTCAAGTTTTTTGGAATAACAGAGTTATAATAGCTCAATGACAGGTTGTGAAATCTGTAAATATGGAAATATTATTGCCTCTCCACCTCACAATTAGATAGTTTATTTTCTCAGGCATAAGAAAAAACTGTTGTGTTTGTACTCTGGGACAGGAATTGAAGTGTTTTCTTAAAAGGCAAAATTAAGTTAAATTAAATCATTTAAGAAATATTCAGCATTGTATTAGTTTAAAATAGAATCAACTAATGGAACAGAAGACATAATCACAAAAATTTATAATTTAGCGCTTCAATTAATATTTGATTTTGTTAAAAAATATCCAGAAATAAGAAATAATTTTTTGAACCAAATTCAGACTCTGATCTTTGGATAACTTCGAAATATATTGTAATTTATTTATCTGCTCCGTTTTAGAAAAGTATAACTCTCTAATTCAAAATTCAAAGAACGTTTAGACACCCACCTTCTGCTGTTTCCAGAGACGTGGAATCATCTTTGGAAGTGGAGTGGCTGGCGTCAGCCGTGCTGTGGGACTGAGCAGAACTCATCAACTCCTCCAACTTTTGACGTAGGCGGCGCTCTCGCTTCCATTTCTTTTGAAAAGTTCCTGTTTGCAAAATAAATTATACGTTAATTAATTATTAGTGTAAGTTTATAAGTCCGCTATATATTTAATTCACTAATTTTTTGTAGCAGTCACTATACTATCCGACAATAAAATAGAATTTTACTTAATTAATGTGTGTTGATTCTTCCTTTTGTAATAAAGTTACCTGCACAAATTATTATTTTTGTTTAATCAAAGAAATTTTATTTCTAATCATAGAATTAATTCTTCAAATATATCTTTATAAGGCACAAAATATCAATCGTCGATGTATTTTACCTCTACGCTGCCGCTCTTCTGTGAGCTGAATTTTGAGCATCTGAACCTTTTTACGTTCCGCATTCATGGCGTTTCGAAAGTCATCTGCAACGAATAAAGGTTTTTCATTATAAATCCATTGGTAATAAAATGCAGAAGACATATATTTGAGTCTATTAATTGGTACAAAGTGATGATTTCTTTATCAATTCTACACAAACACACATATATAAATATTTATATTTGACAATATTATTGCTTCATCATTTTTAAATGAAAAATTGTGGCTAAAATAATAATTTGGAAACTCGTATATTTGGAGAGTTGCCAAAAGCGTTTTTATCATTATTGACAAAGAAATGAGAAATAATTTAGCCTGCAAATATTTGAGAATGTTGATATAATTAAATTAATCATATATATTTTTCATCTGCAGGACAATCAAACGGGGAAGAGCAAGGCTGTGAATATTTGCGGACAGTGGAGTTTTGGCGTCACAATTATTTTAAATAATTTTGTTTGATCAGAATTATAATCAAAGATATATAATCATAAGACACCCGGTCACCAAAACTCTGATAAAAACATAATTTCTAAGAAATATTTCCTCCATTATTCTAAGTGAGAGATGATTACTTTTTCCTGGGGCGATTTGTCGAATTATACAATGAGTTGGTGTGACTTTGCGTTTTATATTAAACTTTTAAATTGTTCTCAATTTTTTAAAAATATGTTAGATGTATGAATAATTTGAGTTTCAAATAACGATTGGTAAATGTCCAAACAGAAAATTGAAAAACAATTAAATTACGATTGTTGTTGCATATTATAGTTTGAAATTCCTATAAAATGGTATATTTAGATAATGTTATGATAATTTATAGAAAAAATTACTTCCATATTTCAAATATTATATTTATTTTTTATAAATGATCAAAGAAAATATTTTTAAATAGATTTTCGATATTAAATAATGAGTTAACATTTTTATATAATAAAAATGTTTTCATTTTAAATATAATTATTTCATCGCATGATACAAAAATAAAATTTTTAAAAGTGAAAATTATTTTTTAAAAAAATCCGAAACTGTCAAAAAGATCGCAAAACGGAAGAAAAATTACAATATTTATTTATAGCGACAGTTCTTCCATTATCCAGAAGTAAATTTGAAGTGAATAAATGATCTTTGAGATATTGAAACTTTTTGAGTAGATATATATATCAAATTATTGGTCCCGGTTTTATGTGCATAAAAGTATTCCCCAATCATACTACCGACTACCACCCTCTAATTTGGCGTCCGACTTTTCTGGACTAGATTAAGAATTCATGAGAAATTATTCCGTTTGATTGTGAAAGTCGCTCCTTGGATTCAAAAATAAGAAGTTCGCCTTTAGATGTGTCTTTCTCCAATTTCGGCACAAAGCTTAGTCCCTCTGGATGGCACTAATTAGCGAAATGATCATCAGGAGATATCTCAATGACAGGTAATGACTTTCATGGTACAGAACCAAACTGTTATAACACAAGATTTGTGTTGAATTTAATGAAATATGTTTATAATCTATTTTAATACGTTTAAACTTAAATATATTAGAAGATCTACAAAAATCGTTGACATTTTAATGTTTTAATTTAATTAATATATATCAACTATAAAACTTAAATGTTAAAATTCTAATCTAAAATGTTCCTTTGTTGAATGAAGATATTTTTAGTTTTTAGTTTTGTTTAAAGTAATCATCAAAGCGTAAATTGGGCGATACAGGACGTTATACTTTATATATAAACAGCTTTGAGGTAATTTTGAAGGTCAATTCACTGAAAGTGTACATCGGACGGGTTGATTATATAATACAGAAAAAAAGTTGATACACTTGAGGATGTGGGGGAAATGACCTTATTTCATTATAAAAAGAACCATCTGCACTCTGCATATTTACGTGGTTTGTGCATTTTCCAAATATCTCAGGAAGGTGTTCAATTAATTAGCGTATAATTACTGTAAATTAGATAATAAATCTTTGTTTTATAAATATTCTAACAACGAATTCATTTTTTTTCTTTACATTTCAATATATTTTGCAGTTGTAAAAGTTGACTACAAATATAATAGAGGAGACAGTATACGTTAAAAGCTGAGACCTCAATTGAAAGGGTACAGTTGTCATTTTACGGTCGACTGTTGCAATTGTTGTGAATATTTCCGGTTGTCATAATTTACTCATTTCGTCTGTATATAGAAATAATTATTTTGTACTTCTGCATGCATTATACAATTCAACTGCATCGCATGCTCAAGATTTGTACTAATTTACTATGAGAATTAAACAACAATGAAACGTATAATATATTGTTTGTCTGTGTGTCACTTTCATTGCTTCATTTTGAGTTATATAATGTTATACTATACAAACAAAAAGTCAAATGTAAACCAAATGTCAGAATCACACCACATTATATATTCTATAACTAATGAACCTAATAGATATTTGACTGAATTATTATCAATGAATTGTAACGTTTTAAAATATCAAAAACATAAAATGTAGATCACAAAAATCGTACAATATAACTTCACAGAATGATTTATTTCCGAGTGATTAGACAATACAATAATTACCTAATTTAGAGCTTAATTAATTTAATTAAAAAATAAATAGAGTTATGAATTTTACAATTTGATGAATCAAAAATCAAAGGTTGTAAAATCATTAAAAGTAATATCATAAGGATATAACAATGATCTTATATAATAAATAAACTTTTCTTGTCCGAGACTAAAATACAACTTTTCCTAACTTACACGAAGTCGTGGCGTGGTAGCGTTCTATAACTCGGGCATTCTCGGCCACCGTGCGGAGAATGTTTTCAATATTTACAACAAGGGAATCGAGATTAGCAGGAGGGGAGGATCCACCCACACCTCCACCTCCACCTCCACCTCCACCGCTCTTCACTAGTTGTTCGGTCATAGAATCGACAGTGTTGGTGACGTCAGTTTTGCCCTCAAGTAAATCCTCGTCATCTTCCAAAGAGGAGGGGCAACCGTCTGACTCGGAACCGTTCTGGTCCGGTGACATGGGCTCTGCGTCTGTTTGTGGACCAGAAGGGAGATATTTGTTACATATATAAACAATGTTTTCGTAATTTGTTATCTTATTTAATATATAATATTTAATTAAATAAACTCATTCAAAGGTACGAACTTTTAAAGGTTTATTAAACTATATTATTTGCATGTAACTAAAATAAAATGTAACCAATTTTATTATAAATCGCACATTTCACGAAATTTCTGTCTAAAAATTGCAAATTCCGAAGTTTATTATATTTGTCTATTATTCATTCATTAAGCTATAGCTCAATTGAACAAAACAGTTAAATATATTTCCCTTTTCTGAAAATTAAAATATTTTCCACAAAGAGTTGGTGGTTTGTCTTGATCCTCTTCAGTTGCCTCTATTCTCTATTTATTTCTATAAAACTTATAAGTTGACGAAAAAATTAACGGCGCAAAGACGCGTGTTGCAAACTGTGTTTCAAAAACTCAAATCTTAAAACCATCTTTTAATTTCACTTCCTGCTTATAGATCTAATTATGAATGCTTCTATTAAGGCAGTCAGTTGAGTATAGCTGAAAGGAAGAAAAGAAAGAATGAAGAATCCAAGCAGCAGCTGAAGAAGACAGGTGAGGAAAGAATGTGGGAACATTCCACTTGATGAGATAATCATATACATTCTAGCTGTGATCGACATATAATGATTCGGATGAAGGAAGTCAACGCAATGCTTCTTCTATTTACAACAAATTGGAGCTCAGCGTCTTGAAGTTACCGTTGAATTGTTGGGCCGCTTTCTCCCCATTTAGAGAACAATCGGTTCAAGTTTGTCACATCCGATGGATGTCTTTGCCCCAATGTCTTTAACATTTTCAGTCTTCTCTCTCAATCTCGACACAGTTCTAAATTGAAAAATACAGTTAACTCTGAAGAGACACCGGATGCTACTATGAATATTGTGGGACAATGTGGTAAACACAGCGAGCAAGTTTAATGTACCTTTTCAATAATTCTCGCACCCCCAACTTCACTCCCCCTCTCATTAGATGATGTTTCACTTAGAGCGATAATGCGAGAGAAAGATATTTAATCTAATCATTTAAAAATAAAGACATTCTTTGGTTGCTCAACCCGAGAGGAACCAATTCTTGAAGTGGCCTGCTTTATAAAAGAAAAGGACTTCAAGTTGAGAGAATATAAGACTGGGGAATAATTGAAAGAATTTTTTTTCGCCCGTCAATGGGTTTCTGAATTAGGACTGACATGTCGTATAATTTGTACCACCATTTAGTCCAGCAAGTATAATGCCTAAATTGCAGAAATTGTCGACTAAAAGACCGCTTAGGTGAGTACTTCCGTTGAAATTTGTAGAACGGAGACGTCTTCTAGCAAGAGATCCGATATGCGCGTGTCTATCGAAGATGGCTCGGTATTTCCTGGACTGCAATGCCAAAGATTTTGTCACTCTACGACATGATTTCCGGTTGTGCGAGGAGCGATGCCGAAAATAAGAGGACCAAAATTTATAAACGATTCACATTAAATCTCAGCATGGAGGGGGGGGGTGCAAGAGAAGAGGAGAGAAAAGAGTTGTATGTATCTTGTAGAATTATAGGCAAACTTATACCTGAACTGTCAGACGGAAGTGGATTGTCCATTTGGTTCCTGGGACATTCTTCGGAGCTTGTGCACCTATACGGCGATTGGGGGAGAGAGAGAAAGTAGGAATAAGAAGAAAAACCGGTAAAAACACGAAAGAATTCTGTTTAAAAAATTAACTGTGATATATTTAATAAAAGCCACAAAAAGAGAGGTAAATGTATCCTAATCTGATGGAATGCTACGACAGGTCATGTGTTATAGGGATAAAAGACTAATTGTTCGAGATGGCAGACTTCTGAAGGTCTTGTTTTTTTTTTGTTTTGGCAAACCGGCCTTACGTCGTCTGATTATGTGTTATATACTTGATCAGCGTTTATTAAATAAATTAAATTTTGATGAGATTAGAACACAGTTCATCTCCTTCAGATGATGGAAAATCCTAAATATGTGTTGACTTGATTTAATTATAATTTGACAAGAGAACAATGGAAGGCTAAATATTATGATTACGTTATTTGATAATAAAGAATTATCTTATTGAATAATATATACATATTAAGAAAACTTTGAAGGAATATTATAGAAATAAAAATTATAAAGCTCAAATTATAATAATCATGATTGTCCTTTATAGAAGTTAGAAATAAAATTATTGCATTTATATAATATATGAAATTACTTTTAAATTTAACTTTCTTATTTTATTACCACTGAAATTTATATGAAAGCGTTCTGAATATATAGGTATTTATTACATACACATTTTATAATGATTTTCTTACGTCATTTCAGTGGTCATCCTTTTGTCGAAGCTTGTCGTCATAATCTCAAGTTCCCGTTTTTGGTCAGTTGCCATAGCAACTCGTGGCAGAAAATGCGCCAGCCCACCCAGAATCCCGTCTTTACCAAGGTCTTCTGGTAGACGAAACCCGCCATTAATACCAGCTGCTACGGCGGTGGAGGAGGTCTTGTATAGCGGTGGCTGTTGACAAGAGGTTGCTACAGACAACGCTGCCACCGCTGAGGAAGAGGGAGCAACAGCTGTGACGGCCGTGGGCGGAAGACAGGCGGGATGCGGGGCAGACAAGGAGTGATGAGGCGCAATAAGTGCTGCTGGGAGACGGTGGTGGGAGCTGGCTGCTGCGGCAGCGGATTGAACCTGCTGGTGCTGGTGGAGTAGTCGAGACTGGTGGTAGAAGGCGGCGGCTGGAGAGTTAGCGAACGGCAGGAAGGGGAGCATTCCTAGGGCCGCGTGAGGAGGTGGGCAGGGGGGGTAGCAACCAGCCGGAAATGGGGGGGCTTGGTGCAGCAGCTTCTTCTCTTCGGCGTGCACTGTGAGGAGGGTTAAACAATTGTTTCAATGACGTATTAATGGAACGTATTCTGGATATATTCAACTTACTCGGAAATCTAAATGGCAGAGAGGATAAATCAGAGAGCCTAGGATGACCGTGCTCGAATGGTCCCCGTTTTATTCCTTCTGATAAGGATTCGTCTGGCGAGTTCATTGATCTTTTTGGGGGTCGTCCTGGCCTCGCGCTGGAACAAATTAATTATCAAATGTATTTGAAAACTAAAAATCAGTTTTTTTTTTAAAGAATCGTCAAATTCGGAAGAAGTTTTATCAATCATTATATTTATTATATTATATCGATTTAAAGTCACCCTTGTTGATTATTTTAAATAATTTAATGTATTTATCTTATAGAACTAAAGACGTCCATGCACGTGCATCTTATAAATATTAAAAACAAAATCTTTCATCATAACCAAAACTCATTCTTATACAATATTATAGTTTCCTCCAAATGTATGTATATGGCCTGATCTCAAATATTACAATTAACACTATAGTCAACTATTATTAAAGATTACAAAACCTTAAAGAAATATGAGCTCTTATAACTTTGCCTTTCTCTTCCTTCTTCAGATTCGTGAGTTCGGTACAGCCCGACGAACACCTGGAAACCTGACTCCTCCCTCCTTTCACCGCTAGAAAACATTTATCCCCGCCACGAGGCCATGTCGAAGTGTTTGCCATGACTTTGTTTCTTTAAATATTAACATTGCGGTGAGCTCTTTTTTCTTTCACTCAGATATGCGGCTGAGATCCCCTTTCCGCAACATAAGAGAGACATTGGTACAGTCTCTTTCTCTCTCTGATTGTATATAGAAAGCCACCAGCAATTACTGGCCTCCCCAAAAAAGAGTTATTTCTCTTCTCTGAGTGCAGAAAAGAAATAATTAAGATGATATTTGCAGTAATTTAGACTGTTTATTTTTCTGTTGAGTTTTGTTGAGGCCGCTCCTCTTGCTTGCTGCAGTATTTATTGTATGAAGAAAATGGAATGGAATGAAATAGAATTCTCAAAACTAGAATTTATGAGTGCCACTTCGCATCGCTATGAGAGAAAAACAATACCTGAGATTTTCAATGCATGAGGAAAAATTATTCTATATAGCCCGGGTTAATTCATTTATAAAAGTGAAAATATCATAATAATTTGATTCATATTTGGTTGAAAATTAGCCAAATAGTTTTTTGGAAATTGCCTGATCGTATACACATTTGAATTTGACATAGAAATAACACTTGACTTTAAAAATGACATCTGAAAAAGATATTGTCTTCCGCCTCGTCGAAAGTTTCAACATAAAATCAACAAGGAAGGAATTTTCTCAGGAATATAGAACGGAAAAGAGCACTTAGCTTGAATCACATATTAAATAATATTGAGAATGGTGTAAAGACATCGATGCAGATGTATCTGTTCTTATTATATTTCTATTAGTTTAGTATAAATAACTGATGCTGTTGAGCTGTATATATGAGCTCGAAACTAGAGGAAGTGGTGCACTTCCAGACACGGAATTTCATCTCTAAATACACTACACAGAAATAATTCGTAATGTTTAAAATTATCAACAATAGTTTAAATATTTGATTTCTATAACCTCCCATATTTAACTTTTTATTATACGCAGATCGAAATTCATATTTTGTATTTTAAGTTGTTTTGTCAAGAGCGAATAATTTAGTATATTTCAAAACGTTTGACAATAATTCGCATCAACAATATACCCCAAAACCTTCAAGATATACTCCTCTCAAACTACCAAAGATTCTCTATACCAATTTCCTTTTTTCTGTCTCTTAGTTTAATCCTATTTATTCTTTTCTAAGTCTTCTGGATATATTTTCGTCCGTACATTTCGGCATTGGCGGCGACTCTATGAGAAGTGATCCAGCTGTCATCACAGGAAAATCAGACCCCATCTCAACTTAGTATTTACACGTTTTCATTAAAATGATAACAAACACACGTACAAACAGTGTTCCGGTCGACCTTTAATGAGTCCCTCTCCACGACCACAAATCTTGTGAATATAACTCTTTTTGCAGATCACTTCCTTCTCTCTCTCTTCTCTCAATCTTTCCTCGTGCGATAAGTGACTATAATATGCATCGCACTTCGGTGTGTGATATCCTCCAGGAGGAGCAGAGAGAAACTAATGATTGTTTTGGGAGATTCGTTTGATTATACCTATATTTCGTAAATAATGGACATTGTGGCCCCACCCCTAATTGTTGGGAAGTGATAAGGGATATTATATGACAATAACGCCACCTACAATGTTAGAAGGCCTTTGTTCCACCGCACATATCTATTCTTTCAATTCTTATACCTATCTCTTTCTCTCTCTCTCTCTCTCTCTCTCTAGATTAAATAATTGTGACCTTTTTTCAATTAACACATCTTTAGCATTCCTTACATGTGCAAGCGGTTGATTTCGTGTCCAAGTCAGATATATATATTGTGTGTATGAATTAGGTTTTATAGGTCTATAGTCAAATGTATATAGTCAAAACACACACGTAAGCATTACTGAATGACTATAATTATTTGTTAAATGTATATTTGGAAGGACATTGTCTTCACTTCATATATGAGTAAAGTTAAACATATGTCTATATTCCCGTAGATATAAATGTATAAATACAATCATATGATTCTCGTATTATATATTCTTAAAATTCAACCAAACTGAAAATATAGATATTAATAATTAAATACAATCCATAGACATTACACTATATAACTACAACTATAACTAGTTTAAAGTATAGATATATAATGTCTATGATAAACTTTAATAAAAGATTAATTGAAATATTTTTAGATCATTGTATATGTAAAACTATATCTTGATATTATAACAATAAAATTTTCTAAAAGTTAAACAAAAATTGAAATTGTCAATGAACTAAAATAGATTTTAGTTTTTTTATCAAGTATATCAAATTTATACACAAGAAATGTAAATTTCAATATAATTTTCATAGATATTTCAGAGAAATTTTTAATCCGCAGGCTAAGAATAATATCACCAAAATACGGTATTTAATTAATATACTACTTATGTAATGCTATTTATATAATTAATTACTCATCATTTAAAATATATCAAAAGAGTTGATTTTCAAATACACTTTGTTAAAGATAAGATTTGAACAAACACTCCTCTTAAAGTGAACATTTCAACCTTTTATGTTGTGAAAGTGTCTGCAGACAATTGATGCAATATAATTTACGATTCTTCAAATGTAAACTTGAGACTGAGGGTGCAGGATAGTGGAGAGTTTCACCAAATTCCACAGGATAGTCAACCATTTGATATTCGACAAATTGTCTGCTTTGCATTGTGATGATCGCTTCAATGATGATAAACAAAGTTAGCATTTACTCTGTTGATAAACACAGAATTGCACTCTTTGGCTTTATACCTTCTGAAGTATTTATTTACACAAATTGTTATAGGACCCACTTGTTATATCGCAATACAATAACTCAATCCATTTTTATTATGTTTGAATGACCCGCTAGGAATTTTATTTCTGTATATATTTGCTAATCTTTATTTTGTGTTATACAAATATGTATACATTCAAAACCGAGAACTGACACTATATACACATATTATAATAATATAAATGAATAATTATTCTCATGTAAAGTAAATATGTCTATCCGATACACTTTGACAAGGAAAACCAATCCTCACTTTCTCTTCATTGTATTATAGAATAAATCACAAAACGATGGCCTGTAGATATGTCAGTATACATATATTTATGTAAAATTTGTTTAGTAATACTTTATCGTTTGCAAACACACAATTAGAGACATCTATGTGTTTGTAAACGCATCTATAAATGGTATGATGGTCCTACGTATTTTACAAATGTATTGTTAAAATATCGAATATCAAACCAATTGATAAAATATCAAAGAAAGGCCCGCTTGTGTCCTATTGATATATTTAAAAATATTATTTTAGATTTATACAAATATTGTTAAAAGATAATATTTAAATCACATAGTGTATCCTTAATACCGAATAAAGTATATTGAATATTCACAATTATTCAATAAAAAATCTATTTTAAATACATTAGTGGATCATTTGACGCACGATCGACATTTACATATTTTTAGAATTTGACTTTTAAAAATTGGCTTTCAGTCAACTTTTATAAATTAAAATAGATATAAGAATTAAATAATATAAATTTTTCAGAAAAATGCTATAATTTATATTTAAGTCGACTACATTTGATAATTTTTGATAATATTGAATTAAACATAAATTTTATAAATTAGAAGTTAAATATAATACCAACAATATTCGTAATCTTTTTTAATTAAATCAATTATAAAACTACTTTTATTTTTAAGATGAGAAATAATTATAAAACCGAACATAAAACTAAAGCCTAAATAGTTATCCAAGTCACCTGGAATTTGTGCAGTCTTCATAGAGAACGTCAAATTCGTTCGGGGCGATCAACTTGCACCGATTGACCCCGGGCTGAATGGCGCCCAAGCCGCGCAGAATCCGAACTTGTTCCACATTGCAGACAACGGGACTGATCTCCAGACGTTTCAACTTGGTGTAGACGGTGTGAAGGCCACCCACCAGATGCTTCAGGAAGAGCTCAAAAGCTTGAGGAAGGCAGATAAGTTCGCGACCTTCGACAGTAAAGGCAGCGATCTTCGCTCCTCTATAGTCGATCAGCTGTACTTGGTTGTTCTCGGGAATGTTGGGTACAGGGTTGGCAGTGCAGTAGGCAGGCTTGCAGGACCCCTGGCCCATCAGAGACATCGGGCTGTTGGACATTGTGGGCGATTCCATTATAGTGTTGCTTGCAGGTGTACCAAAAAGGTTAAAGTATATTTTACCGACTGAAATAGATGTTTTCTGAAGACGCTTTTCAAGTACTGATCTCTTGGTGGAGTTATACGTTTTTTCGTCTGCTTCTTATAGGTTTTGGAGTGGGGGTGGTTGACTTGTATGGAGAAAAACAAAGATGGATTGTTCTACCGTGCAAACTGTATAAGTTAATAATCGAGTCTTTGTCGACGATCGCTGCTAGTATCCGCTCAATCTATTCAACATCTAATTCTCCGCCTTTTTCTTTAGTCCTGGATATCCTTTTCGTCTTCGTTATACCGAAGCTTCCCCTCACGATGTTTTCTTGAAGTTAATCGCTCGCATGATTTGATTGGTCTGTATTTATCATATCCGGATTGGTTAAGCGCTGAATTTTTAACTCTCATAGAGCGCTTATTCTTTGTTTTTTGCGACTGTTGGTTGTAATAAATGTAGAAAATTAATATTTTTACTTCAACTTATAGCTTCTTAGATACAAAACTTAAAAATTGAAAAGAGATTTTTGAAGAACTTGAAATTGTAAGGCCGATTTGATTCAATGAAAAGATTGAATAACAGTCTTTTGAAGATCAATGCTTACTTAAGTTGAAGACGTCTTTTGCCGAATCGGAATTTGATGACTCCATTCCTTTGAAAAGACTAGAATCAGAAGGGCATAAAATGCTTCGTGCGGTGGACAATTTAGTAACTCTAATTGACAGGGATGTGCGTCTCGAAGTGTAAAATTAACAAGACCTCCTATGATTACTTCCTAATTGTTTGCAGATCTTTTGTGAGTTTCCGAGGCTAAGATTCTTATCGGATAGAATAAAAACATATAGGAACTGTCAGTGTATTATTGAAAAAGGCAGATCTTTGAAAAGCTTTTGTCTCTATTATCTTATTATTAAGACTTGATTGTAGAAGACTATTGAAAGTCCTCGAAAATGCAAAAATATCTATATGATGAAGGAAATCTTTGAGATTGATAAGTTGGACTGCGTGAAGTCAAAATACACTAAAAAAGAGACGAGATTTATATTTCAGTCCTTAAAATGCTTCCTATATATACAAAACCTTAAAAAAGAAACAAAAAAAAGTAAAACTGAGATTTATAATTCAAATTTATAAATATAGGTTGGGGTTATATATATATATATTTAATATGTGAACAAACTTAATAATATATAAAGGGTTCTCAAATCATATACATTATATACATTATATTACATCATATACAAATCATATACAAATCATATACTTTATATACAGATTTTAACTGGGTCGGTTAGACTTATTAAACTTTTTTTGAAAATATTATTAATTAAATCAAACCTTTTCTTATCAATTCTATTCTATAATTCTATTCTATTCTATTCTATTCTATTCTATTCTATTCTATTCTATTCTATTCTATTCTATTCTATTCTATTCT
>JAUZNC010041247.1:0-17570 GCA_034780395.1 Vannuccia rotundouncinata | reverse complement strand
ATTATTTCGTACTAATTGGTGAAGGAGACTTTTCCAATGTTGAACAATTGAACTAATTAACCTTTCATGCATAATTGTAAACATCGACAAAATACTGACGATGGAAAACCGAAACAATTAAACTGATGAAATTAAATAAGTTTGTAATTTGTATTTTGGTTTTATTTTCTTTTAACTAAAATCTTATAAATGACAATTTAAATTTTATATTTATAATTAATTTATAATAGTAAAATTATTCAATAATTTGTTTACATTTATGAATAAAACTGTCTAAAAATATAACAAAAAACAATCGATAAATTGCACAATCGTTCTTACGGAATCATAGTTATAAAGTGTGAATATAGCGGTGAAGGAGGTTGTAATGGAGAGGAATGTCAACAGCAAGATACTCTGAAAATAAAATAAAAAATAATTTTCGTACATTTTTTAAAGTTTTATTCTTGCAGAAATCTTAATATGGAAGCTAAAAATAGTTATATATTATGTATTTATTGATTAATTAAGCAATTGCTTATCAGAGTTGAAATATCGATTTTTAACGATTATATTTTGACTTGATCAAGTTGACATTTTTCGTCAAAAGGCGTTTTAAGAATCAATTTATTATAGATAAATAAAAAAATATATCAATAATAATGTTGTTATAATATCAATGATAATATAATATTAGTAAAGGAATATGGAAAGAACTTAGAATTGACAACAACATAGAACAATAAATTAATAACTAGGGTTAATTGGTGACTCTGCTTCGTCATTTTATATTTTCACTTGTTGGCAACTTCTCTATATAGGAACTATTTATTTTTATTACAATCTTGAAGTAAGATAAACTTAAAACAGAATATTACACTATTTTAATTTTGTAATGTATAATTTGAAAGATTTACAAAATATATTCAATTATTAATTGGTTCAATTTATAAACAATACATTAATTCAACAAATAAATAAATAAAAAACAATGGAAGATTAGATAATTTCTATCAAAGGTATAAGATTTTCTGCAAAATAAATGTTTAAATATTCATATAATATCTTATACAATTAAATCTTTAAATAAAAAATGGAATTTCAAATCACAATGATATTTATTTAAACATTAAAAAAATAGTTTAATTCAATAATGCTATTGATTCCAATATATAACTCAACTGATTACGAGTAAAATAAGTAAATACCGCTATATATGTTTAGTAATAGCATACATTTAGTGGTTATTTAGTGTAAGATTCAATTTGAAAAATGAAATATCGATTAAAACGGAATGAACTGAATAAAACTAATTATTAAATTGAATCATAAACTAAAAGGTTTTCAACTTTATTCATTCGACCAACTGTGATTGTTTTAAATGTTTAATTGTTTAAATTAGCATTAGTATATTTAAAAAAAAAAAGGTTTTAATAAATGAATTACTTACCAAAAGAGCAAATTGTTTTCCGTCTGATGTTAATGACGCAATTGCGAATATGACAGAAAGAAGGGCCACTGCACCCGAGGCCCAGGTTAACACAACTCCAATTAGATACACATTTGACCCAAACAAAACTGCGAAGTCGAAATTTGTCAGTTGAAGCCAAACTCCTCCAGCTACACTGAGAACTGCAATTAGACAATAAGGAGCTAAAAAGAAGATTAATGATAGCCTTATTCCCTTTGAACTGCACTCCAAAAAAAACATTTAAATGTTTAAAAAGCTAATAGCACTGTGAAAAAACGGTAATTAGACAATTAACAGGTATGCAGAATGTATAACTGTTGCATCAAGATAACATATTTCACTCTATTTTAGGATATTACTGTGAAGTTAAAAAAAAGCTACTTAAGCTGCAAATTTACAATTGGTATGTGAAGTGTAAATTATTACTGATATCTTATCTTGTCGCTGAGTGCCACGTATAAGAATTCGGTGTTATTATATCATATCACAAGCATTGATTTCAATAAGTTATCACAATATTTAAGAAATGCGATCAATAAACTATTATTAATATAAACAACATAAATACAACATTATATATCTATACGTTGTAGTTATAATAGTGTAATGTCTATGATAAACACTGAGTAGGTAACTAAGAGAATATATCAATTAAAAATGACAATCAAAGTGTTGGTTTATCTGCAGAAAGTCACGATTCAGTTATATAACTATTCAAAATTTAAATTGGAACGTAACGCAGTATATTGAGTTTAACCAATAGTCGTAATGTAAATATCTGCAGTAGAGAATATTTAACCAATCACATAAGAGTAACAGCGTGAGCGAATTAAGAGAATTTATTTAAGATCGGATATGCCTATTAAAGGGAATAATCGTAACCATTTTGCATTTCAAAATATCAGTGATAAATTTACATTTCGATGGATTTATAGATATTATATTTATAGACAGTCATACAATTTTTTTCAACAATGGTGGATAACTTGAGTATCATGAAACGGCTGCGTAGCAATGTATCCGCCAATGTGTGGCATAAGTTCTCAGTTGTCTCACGTGTGATGAGATCTTTTCGTGAATCGGATCCACTTCCACCTGGTGGAAATGGTGGACATGAGGATTTACTGGAACTTTTATCCAATCAGACGATACTGCCGTCTGATTCCCAACTCAACTTTCTGTACCAGTTGGACAATGATGACGGGCTGACGGTGCACACGGGCATCGACCGTGTTTGGGCTGTGCCCAGTGCTTCGCTCTGCTATCTTCGTCATTGGGACACCATTAGGAGGTTTCATCAGCTTTATGGTAGGATTTTTTCCAATATTAATAGAGAAACTGTCTGATTTTTTTACGGAAAATAGTGGCGATCAGATAGTGGAAAACTACTGGATTGCCAATCAGAAGGTAGTAGGTTCGAGCCTTGGCTCAGACCGAATTAAATTTACCCCGAAACGGAAAAGCCAGAAATAAGGATTTATGTCAAACAAATTTTCGTATAGATTATTAAGAAAGTTTTAGAACTATTAGAAGTAATTGTTGTATAGCAAAAAAGAACATTTTATTTGGAAATAGTCAGCTACACCTGGGAATAAAGAGTTGTCTGGATTTATTATCTAAATAATTTAATTTTAAATGCATTATTAATGGGACAAAGTAATTATTATATTCCTTAACCAACAGAGAATTCGGTACATATATTTGACTTGTTCTGTGAGGAAACTCGCCCATAAATAATTACAACTTTTTTTCGTCAGGAGGCCAACAAGTTCTTTTTTAAAAAAAGTGATTAATTTTTTTTCATTTGATGAGAAAATGTTCATTTTAAATATAAAATATTCTCCACTGGACAGTCATAACGAAACCCGTTTCAAAAACAGTTTTTAATTACTAGTTCAATTTTGAGTAAATTATTTTATAATTGATCCTTTTTATACAAATAATGAAACATTTCTTTGATTTTATACATTTTACACCAAATATAAATGTATTAGACTACTTTTGAAACCTAAAAAATAGACAAAATATCGTTTAATGTACACAATAGATATTTTCTCGAGTGGCATATATTTATTCACAAAATGTTAAATATCGTCTATGAAAATAAGATGAAGATAAAAAATGGATCTTATAGATTACAGTCTGGACCAAAAAATATATAGCAAGCGACAATAACCCTCACGTTATGCTAAAAGTACAAAAATTCAGAAAACTGTTCCAATCTATATATATATCCATAAATCTATACGAAATTCATGGGAATTATGAATGCATTTATTATTCATCTTTCCATAGAAAACTGCTGACAATGAACTTGTTATAGTTATAAATAGTGTGTACATTTAGTTGCCAATTATCTTTTAGAGTGAGGGTTCTTGTCGCTCGCTCTATATTCTTTGGTCTGTGCGAAAAAAGAGTTCCAAATTTATTAGAAATGTTATGTATTTGAGGCAGGTATAGGATTTTCGGTATTTTGTTAGTTAATTGTATGAGGGTCAAAAGGATCACTGTCATATTTTGCATAATTTCGAATATTTCCAAATCACTGAGATATTTTTCAATGACTTATGAGTACATAACTCAATTGTTTACCCTCTATAAAATAATTTTTTGTATATTTTAAGAAAATATAGGGTATTACATTCCTTTTTATTGCGAATCTAGATTTCTGGGCATTATATATCCAATGGTTCCGTCACTCTGAATAATAAATGGTATTCGATACTCTGTGAACAATAAATGCTGTCATCAAATTCTATAATTAATGAAATGCCTCCCATGTGAATGGGAATTCATGCTCTTAGAGAATATGTAATTATTATATTTTTTATAAAATGCAGTCTCGGATGAATATAAATTTCAAAACATATAGACTAGATAATAATATAATAGAAAATATGGTGAATTATATTATAGAATACAAAATTTAAGATCTCCATGTTGGTATAAAGGGAATTTTGGAACATTCAATTTGTTGTGCCTATCTATATGTTCAATTTCTATATAATTTGCGTGTTTATTTATCGTTTCAGTCGGTTGTTTAGTATAGGCGATTAATACTTTTACATATATATTTGTCAGCGTAAAAGGGAAATTTTTCATCTTTGACGCTTATAAAGTTTTGCGAGGATGTTTGAAAAAAATATTTCAAAAGATGACAGTTTTTGACCAAAACCACGATTTTAAAAATTGTTTCTCGATTTTAAATCGTTCATTATAACGTCGTTAAAATAACTTGAAGAGAATTAAATATTTAAGGAATATTTTAAATTTGTTGGTTTTGTATTAAATAGTTTTAAAATTCTCTAAAATAAAATATGCTTTGGACTCTGAAATCTGAGCTATAATTGAAGCAATCAGGCGTTTAATAAATATTATATATAATATTGAAATGTGTTTAATTTCAAATAATATTCAATCGATTTAGTTTGTGTATGATTTATTAATCAAACTAAATAATTGAAACAAATATAACAGAAGACATAACATATTGCTACTCTATTTTTTTAAATTTTATTTTTCAAAAATATATTCATTATTGTTGGACGTCTTTTAAAAACATTGTTCAAATTTCAAATTTATTATATTGCATTGACCTGAAAAATAATACTTATTACAAAAAAACAATATTCTTATAAATGAAAATGTGTTGCATTTAATATATTTTAATATTAGTTGAACCAAACATTGTCATAATCGTTTCAAGTAATATTTTGATTTTAATATTATAAAAAATATAATGTCGTGTTAAGCATTTGAAACATTAAGATTGTAAATATCTTTAAAAAATTACTAAAAAAGAAAAGAAATAACGAAATAATAGAGAAAATAAAAGAAAATAAAAAAAATACAAAAATCTTCGGACAGCTGTTATCTAAATCTTAAAAAGTTTAAAATCCGACGAAATAATTAAGAAATAAAAATACGAAAACTATATTCCCACAATCAAGTCAACGAAAGAAAGCATTTTACTTCATACCTCAAAATTAAATGATGCCCAACTGGTTGAATGACTACAACACCCGACTATCCAAAATACTAAGTCAGAATTACCAACGAGAATTTTTACGGAAACCTTTCTAAAGTGGCAGCAATCGTCAAAATTCTTCAACTCCCCTGCATCCGAAGGTCTCATTAACCACTCGCTAAACTTATACTCTGGAACGGCTTCGAAAAAAGTAGACAAGAACCAGTCAACATATTAACATTTATTGGATCTCTTAAAACAATCTCACCCGAGATTGGAGGTAGAAGACCTTAGAAGAGAGACGATTTACAGACAAGAACTATTTATTCCTAGCTATAATTAACTGCTTATTGTTCTAACTTTCTTTCCGGATTGAACTTATTGTTTCCTTATTAACATTTTCTTTTCATTAAGTGAAAATCTACTTTATAGTGAATTATTTTTACAATTTTCTAAATATTTCTCTCTGCTATATTTCGAGTTTTAAATGTTGTCGGTTTAATTTTCAGCTTAAACTTCATAAAATTACTTTTAGGGATCAAAATACTTAGTTCAGATGACGTTGAGGCTTCAATAATTAAAAAAAATTACTTCTGTACTTATAGAAGAGCGAAACTATACAAGAAAAGTATAATTTGAAATGTTTATCTTACCAGAGGTAACCTTTTAATTAAGTATGTGTATTAATATAACATTAGACTAAACCTGATTATGAACATTACTTTATTGAATATTGATTAATTAAAGAGATATTTCGCTAACCTTTCATCTTATTAAAGTTTGTTCAACTTTTATTTTTGGTAAGAATAATTTCGTCGCGAATCACATTAGCAACAGACTTTGCCTGGAATTTGAAGTGATGAATAAATTATTGTAAACATAATAGTAGCACTGTTTTCTACCTTCAGACAAGATGTGCTTTCCCTTCTTCGACGGATTCGCCTGCTGGCCCCCTACTAATGCCAACTCAACATCCTATCAGTCTTGTGGAAGTGTTAGTAAGTAGAAAAACTCGGAACATCTTTCTAGCCATGAAAAAATAGAACATTTCAGTAAAAATCAATTTACTAATCCAATTAAACAACTCCAAATCGATTGTTGATAGAAGATTAAATGCTCTGTTTAGATATAAATTGTGAACCGGTTGACTTTTGATTACAATATTCAAAATATGAATAATTGTATCTTTAACCTTGACCTACTTAATTTTGTCAAAAAGCTGAGTAAAACAGTTAAATTAGATTAATGTTGCATACTTCAAATATGTCAATAGTTTATTATAATTATTATTCTTCAATTATTAAGATGGAAATTGTCAAAAAAATTGTGTTATATTTTTGTTACAAATTTGTACTATTTCTCTGTAATAAGTTTAAAATGTATCCATTTTGTACCAATATAATTTATGGTCGTTTCTGAGTGTTGTCTGGCTAACTTGCCTATACCCATTGTTAGACGTATTTTCACTTATAAGTGGTTTTAAAAGATCCCACGGGAAGATTGGGTTTTGGGTTTTATGTGAAGTGTTACTCCATAACTATTAATTACTTAATGCATCAGCTAAATGAATCAACTGGACTATCAACCGTGTCATGCCGAAAAGTCTCGAAGGAGATGCGAAGTCTCTAAAGCTGTACCGATGACATGAATTTATATTTAAACTTTATAAATGTGATTTAAGATGGGCTGATGTATTTTGCAAAATTGAGATTTATGAGCGTTTTTAAAATATAATTTGTTTTTGTATATTTTCCAAAAAATAATCAGGAATATATTTAAAATTGTTTGATAGAGATTTTTAGTTCTATGCTCATATCAAATCATACATTTTTAAGAATATGTTAAAATATTTGTTATTTAAAAAATCTAATTTTTTTAATATATTTGACGGGAAAATTATATTTCATTGTTTCATTGTACTGGAAATGTTAGTTCTATTTGATTTTTATAATTTGTTTTCTCATTTTGGTTAAAAAACAATTTTTTCTGTTCATCTTTTTCTTTGCAGATTTTTGTTCTTCTTTGTAGTTCATAATTAACTATATCCCTTAAAGTATACATAACAAAAACGTCTACTTTTATTAGTTGTAGGTATATAAACATAACTTCAGCATCAAAATCATCCTAGAGGTTAAATTCAAAATTTAAATTTAATTATAAATTTCCGGATGTCAACATTGTTTATTCACACTTGTATTTTTCAGCGTATTTTCTAGGAAGCAGTCAGGAAGTCTCTAAACATTGTTCTGCTAATTCTCAGTGGACCACAAAAGCCTACACAAACTACATAAGCTGTGTGCCAGTAAGTCTACATTATTTATTATAATTTATTCAATTAGAAATGAATTACATATTCTGTAAAATATACCGATTTCGTCATACTTTTGGTATCCTATTAAGAGTGCACGTGATTGATATTTAAAATGTCTAATTCTTGATTTTTTCAATTATTGTATTTTCGAAATAATTTATTATATCGTTTATTTAGTAGCCAGAAATGCTGCATATAGCTAATTACATTTTAAGAAAAACCAAACTAAAACTAAAATTAAAGAAACCTCATATTTCGAGGTTTTTATCACATATGTAATTATTATTTATATAAAAAATATAGTTATAATTGGATACCAAAATATTGCAGGAATCTTTTGTAAAACAAATCATTTGAAATAAAATCGTAAATTACAAAATATACTTTTATACTAATAAAGAAATGTATTTCATAAAGCAATAATTAGCTATAAATGTACCTAATCAAATTGTATTTAACTTTCATAATATATTTTCCATTTTAAATAACATACTAGAAACGATATTGAATTGTTGACATTAAATAAATGAATAAATAAGACCTTTATTCTACAATTGTCAAACGCAAATGTAGGTTAATCCAGCAGTAGAGAATACAGATAAAAAAATATAAAGGTGAGTGATTACAGGAATTCAATATTAAAATATAAGTAAAGGTTTTATATGTAATTAATAGGATAATAGGAGTGTGTTAGAGTTTATAATAGGATAGTGTAAGAGTAATAGCATAATAGTTTAAAAAGGGGTACCAGGCAATAAGCAAGTTATTTAGAGAAAATCATTGTGATCTGGTAATGAAACAGTTCTTATTGTAGTCATTTAATTTTGGCGCTAACCTATTGTGGGCATTGTTACGAAGAGAGTAATCATGGTTACGTGTTTTGGGTAAGTATCTATGAGGCACATGATTTTTGTTATTGACGATTTTATTAAAATGTTTCTTATCATAGTTTTTAGTGAGGTTTTCCAGGTTCGTTTGGTCATCTCAGAATCCGTAATATTCAAAAATCAAGAATTAAATTGAGTATACGCATCTTTATTTAAAATCAAACTTTAAAATCAAAAATGAAAACATTGAGGATGTTTTGGAAATTAACACTTTTGTATTGGGATAATGTTATTGATTGATATACTGAAAAGTTACTTTCCAGAAAATATAGATGTTAAAAGAGTATTTAAAAAAGTGGAAATATCTGTTATTAATATTTAGACATCTTTTTAGGAATTGAAAAGAAATAATAATGTATTCATTCGTATTCCTTTATATTTGGATTAGACCGTCTCCATTTGCCCAGAGAGACCGGACCAGAGTGCTAGCTTCCAGAAATACTTGAGCATGCTGATGTACCCCTACACGATCCTGCTCATTCTCTGTATCATCTGTGAGGTTGTGGCGGTCGTGGTGTTCAGCACGATAAGGTAACAGCAACGGCGACGTTATGTCAACTGTAGCAATTCGTTATTTGAATTCGTTGAGATTTTCCCTAACGGTAATAAAAGGTGGTTTGGTTAAATCTAATTAAGGAATTTAATTTTGTATTTTGAAAAGCTTACTCACAATTTCAATAAATCTGATTAATCGTACTATTCTTAAACAACTTATTCTAAAAGTATTTCACCCCAAAGGATAAAAACTAACAGTTTAATTTTATTTCTATTCAAAAATTCTTGTTGTATCTTGACAAAATAAATAAGTAAGGCATGAAATTTCTGGGAAACCGAAACCTATTTTTATCTTACATAAACAAATACAACTCTATTTTCTTGTTGTAGAAATCAAAACAAATTTCGAGTGAACATCCACAGGAATCTAATCTGCTCCTTCATATTTCGCTTCTCGATTATTCTACTCCTGTTCTTAAAGGTATCTGAGGATATGTCCCTACCGGTAAGCCAATTTGACAGAGCTGTCCGCTAAATCATTAAGAAAACATGCCTTTAGGTTTCGCATCAAATAGTTCTTCTTAATTTTTTTGAAAAAGGATTACCCTTTGCTTTCTCGGTTGATTAACGGAATATTTTAATTAAATTTCACAATAGTATAGAGTTATATAATTTGATGAAAAATAGTTTGAGGCATTTTGAACTTTATAAGTATTGATTTTGTGTACAGTTTTAAGTAAAATCAATAACAACATTTTAAGACATACTGAAATTAAATAAACTTTTAAAGGGAAAAAAAACCTTACATACTTCGAGTGTAAGAAATTTCATTTTTTTTAATAGACACTCATGTCTAAAGAAAAATAGGTAACTTTTCAGTAAACAACTCGATTGGGGTCATGTATGCCTCAAAGACAAATTCCAATTTCTTCCGCTCTTTCTCTGTCCCTTTCTTTGAGCCAAGCCCGCAAACAAACTGGTTGGGGTGACATCCAAGTCAACCGATGTCTTAATCAAGCACTTAAATGATTGAACGGTGTATGCTCATCAGCTTCGCCTCACTCATTAACTATGCTGATATATGTCAGTGAAGATCCGTTTTGTACGGCCAACAAACACGTTTCAGAAATAAAAGGAACAGGATATTGAAAGTTGTATCATGAAGCAATGTTGTTATTTTTAAATTGAGGTAGAATTATTTGCCGAATAATACCCACAGACAACTCAGGTGTTTGTAACGAAATAGTTTATCATTTTATACAATTAGACAGTTTTCGCAAAGATGAAAGGGTTCAATAAATAATGGCTCAATAAATATCATTGTACTCAGGAAAAGTTCACATTTGTTATCCACGCTCCAATTAAGATGGCTGGTGTTTGCCTTCTGCGTGGCATCCTTCGTGAGGCAATTGTTTAGAGAAACAAAATTATGTCGGGAAACTGAATTTAAATCTGGGAATATTGGTGGGTGTCAGTTTTAATTTAAAAAAGCTAATCGGTAAAATAAAATTGAAATTCTGTTCAACATGAAACGATCCATTTTGATCCAAAAGTTTTTAGTAAAATTTAATAATTGTCTGAACAATAAACACTTAACTGAAACAATGTCCTTTCTTCACCACAATACTACTTAATTAACCATCTTGTCCTTTGACCTGTTATCAAAAAAGGTTCTTAATGCGTATATTAAAATAACTTATAAGTGTTCCTTTTAAAGAATTTCGGCTTGCAGAAAGCATTCTTTAAACGAATTATACGATTTTTTATTTAGAAATATACTCTCCAGAACAATGAGCGAATACGGGTAAACGATATTATACAAATTCCTGTCTATCTTCGACATTGTCAATTTGTATAGACCGTGCGCGCGGTACGCTTCCAGTTCTAAATAAGTTTTAATCAGTTGTAAAATACTTGAAATAAGACGTCAAAGAAACTTTAATCAAATATTGTACATTATTCTCAATGTACTATTTACAATTAACATCAAACAAATCAGAATACACTTTTTTTTAAATTCTTCAAAACGTAATATAGTAGTCTGTTTATCATATCCAATATCTGTAATAATCACTTATTGAAAAAATCGTATTATAATGTTGATTATTGTCGTGCAAATAGAAATAAGGTCCTATTCTTAAGTTTCACTCAACTTTTTTCAAAAATTCTGATTTTAGATAATATAGTAATACTCAAATTTCACATAATTTTGAAGAAATGTTGCATATTATTTTAAACATTAATGAAGTATCTATTCAAAATTAATCTATAAATCCGAATATTTACTATCCTTTTACTATAAATTTACTTTACATTTGAATATCAAGCTCCTAATCAAATTTTAATTTAAAAATATGTTAAATAGACAAAAAGCAATTTTAAAAACAATCTGATGGATAGTAAATATTTTGACCTAAATACAGTAATTTTGCTTCTAATGTATAGAAAACACTTCTAGAAGTTTCAAATGATATTCCCAATTACCTAAGAAAACATATTACACGTGTGATATGTATATTTTCTATACCATCTTAATTGGCATGAAAAAATTAAGTCAAATTTACAAATATTTCATAACAATTTTAATTGTAACAACTTTTTACTATATGGCTGATATTTTTTTTTAAATTTGAGAATGTTATATAAATCCTTTCAGTCTACTGAAACATAAAAAGCAAAATTTCTCATAATTGTTAGATTTGTTCAGGCATTTCTAATTACAAAGTGTTCCAATTCCAAATAAATGTTATTCTAATGAACTTCTCATTAAATCAAATTAAATTTGATACGACCATCTCATTATAAATATTTATATAAATAAATCTAATAAATTAATACGACCTTCTTAATAAACATATCAGTAATTAAATATAATTAAATTATCTCAATAAAACTTATTACTTAAATTATATAAATTAGTTAATGTAAAGTTCGTATTTTAACCTAATTAGATTTATTTAATGAGAAGTTAATTAGATTTAATGAGAAGATAATTGGAATTGTAGTAGTTTTAGTCTGTACTTGTCTGGACTAATGATTATACATTAAACCTCAACCTCAGATGATCAACAATTGGACCTGCCGGTTCTGCCACATCCTCACCTACTACAGTATTATGTCCAACGTCATGTGGATGCTCGTAGAAGGGATCTACCTCCATAACAGGATCGCCATTTCTGTTTTTCAGAGTGAAGCTCCCATGAAACTCTTCTACTTCATCGGATGGGGTAAGAATGTATTTACAACTATATGGTACACAATTTTGTTATAAATGAGTCATGTATAAACTGATATTACATTTTTAACCTGCCATTTTAACGTATTCCTCTTTTATTCAAATCCTAAATTTGGTCTCTATAAACAAAAAATAGTAGTTTTACTGCGTGAAACGAAAGCATATTTGTCTTTCCAAATGATTCATGTGATAATTCAAATTTCCCAAAACCTGTATTATACCAAAATGAAATAGAATGCATAATAATAACTTATTAAATTCATTAAACTTTATATAACAATTCTAACCGAGCTCAGTGAATACTCTCTGCGCATGCAACTCCAAAAATTAGATAATGCTCGCAGACTGTAGTAAATCAGTTTGTTTAGCCGACCATACAGAAGCCTGGTTATGTCTCGGAAGAGTGACATTAATGAAATATGAACCCTCAAAGTTGAAATTATTTTCCTCATTTTCAATTTTTTTAAATCGGATTGATACAATCTATTCTTCATTTTATTCTGTAGACAAATAGTAACAACGTTAGAATAAAAAATTTGCAGCAAAAGAAAAGAAAATGTATTGTCTTGCTTGATCATGACAAACTTTTTTTTGGGGAAAGCAATGATTCAAATGTTGTTAACATTTCTTCAATTAATCTTCAAATTAAAAAAACATGATGAATGTATGCATAATAGTTTTTAATGTATAAACTAGAAGTCAAACTGTAGAAATCCTCTTATTGTAATGTACTTTATGTTTCTATATACGGTAGGTATCCATTTTACACTGCACGGTATCTAGGTTACAATAGGTGCACTTTGCAGACTGTATGTTTTACTTTGACCTAATCGAGCTGCAATCATCAATAAAATATACGTAATGTGGCTTAAGTTGTAAAATGTTTACAACATTTTAAAATATGTCCAAAACTATGAAACATTTTTCAATATATAGGTCATTTAATTCAACATTTTACCGCACAAAGAATATAGGATACATCCTAAAATTGAGCATATCATTTGGTTTGAGTATAATTCAAGAATCATATGTAAAACTATCGACCTGATTAATGCAGAATTCTGTTATCTGAATTAACATAATTTTATAAACATTATAGATATTGTAAAGTGAGTAACAGCTGTTTGTTCAGTGAACTTAGTAAAGTCAACTAAGAATACGTTTCAGCAAAGTGATTGAATACTGAATTGTGTTTCAATTATTTTAAGTAATATTTTTGTTTGACATTAATTATTAATAGTTTCTCTCGGTTAGAATTTGGTAATTTTGTCAACTTTAATTTCTATTTAAAGGTAAAATAAAAAAAGTATTTAAAAGTCGTCTGCAATGACAAATACATGATAAAACGTAGACAAAGATAAGTAATTATCTTACTTAAATTTAAGTAACCTCATCACGCATGAGTTGTAGTAATATTAATCGATTATAATTTAATACACCTTAAATTCAGCGATGCTTACTTTGATAAAAAAAATGTACCTTACATCCTTATTTCTGTTTGCAATCTATGATAATATGCCCTCAAATGTCGTTCGTGATCTAACCACTCACTCTGCTTTATAAATAATTAAAGCGGAACACTTTTTCACTTTACTGAGTAGGTCTCCCGGGACTTCTGATGACCATCTACACAGTTATTGTAATGAACACTCCGGGTCGTGATGTATGTCCGCGTCTTAACACAATACAAAACCAGCCGGTTTGGATTGAGTGGATTATACCAACGCCCATTATCCTGGCATTTGTGGTGAGCACGTCTTACTCTGGACTATACACACATGGGTGTCCTTATCTTATCTGGAATGATCTTTACTGTCAATTGGAAAAGTTAAAATCATTAAATATTTCTTTTTTTAAAAATGAATTTACCGAATTTAGTGAATAGGCTGCGAAATATTTATGAATTCAATTTGTTTTATGGATTCTGGTATAGTGTATACTCTCTACGGGTCTGCGTTTTGTTATCAATAATTATTAATGTAACTTATTTCATATGTTGTATGGAGTTAGCGAAAGATGTCGTGTTTTAAACTATTTATTATTTAAGGGCTTCTTTGTTGCTTTCACTCAAACATTTCTTACTGGGGTAAAGTTAATACTAAAAACTCGAAAATGAAAGATAATAGTTGGTTATAGTGAGGTAAGGATTTATTTTCCAATTAGATATATTTAGATGGTAGATCCTTTACGTGAAGATACAATCTGCTCGGCAGAGTGCTTGTCCTAAAATTAATTATTTGTTTTATAGAAATAAAATTTAAACATCTAACAAATTACAGTATGAGGAATTAATAAAAATTAGAACAAAATCTAAATTACTTAAAATTAAATACAGCACAATCAACTTGTTTGATTCACTCGATAAATTCATATCTTTAGCATATTATTTTCTCCTGACGAAATCTAAAACCACAATATCAACACAAGTTTATTGGATACTTTGTTATAAATTCTTTCAAATCTAGTTCAATTTTCAGAAGGAAAGATTAATGGAATATATATTTCTGAACTTGGTAATCTTACTGATTCCCTTTTCTCAATAATAATCAAATGCATTTACTAATGACATTTCGATATCTATAAGTTAGATGATTGCTTGGTTATATATACAAAGCAATATATTAACAAGCATCTTTACATTCCTAGATGGTAAGGTTAATTTAATTAATAGATTCCTCTTGATTTTTTCTAGTTAATATTTTGGTATTGTTCGTAATTAATTTAAGTGTTTTTTTTTATTTTACTTTCTGTTTTTTCTATCTTTTTTATAACCAACAGTTCAGTAATGGAAATTGTATGTATATTTATAACAAATAAAACAATTTATAATCGCATCATTTTAGAAAAAAATGCTGCAATTGATAGGAATAATATATTCCAAACTTAATTACATTGTTTAAACTTAATATTAATTGTTTCCAGTAGTGAATTTGAAAACATACAGTTCTGTGAACAGTTTGGAAACATGTCTCGTTTTTTATAATATAAATAATAATAGTCTAATTAGTTATATTTTTATATCATCATCATTGTTCTATTTTTAGTTTCTTGGAAAATACTTTAGTTCTTTTTTTTTTCATGGGACTCGTAAAGAAAAATTAGCAAGAGTTCGTGATAAAATCAATGTTTTAAGTCGGGAGGGCTATACGCAACATGTAATTGCTGCTAGAATGAATGTTTCTTTATCTACTGTATGCAAAACATAAGCCCGTATAGCAGATAAAGATGATTATAGCAACAGGCAGCGATCAGACCTACCGAGGATAACTACTCCTCAAGCTGATAGAATGATGCGTCGATATTCTCTGGCTTATCTATTTGCATCTTTCCCTGAAATAAAAGCTAATTTTGCGCAGGATCAACGTGATATGTGCACTAGTAGCTAGTGTACGACGGCGTCTTATCTTAGAGTCTACAAACCGGCAAAATTAGACGTGTTTCCAAAATTGTTGACAGAACTGTACTATAGTACACAATCAAATTGGATTTTAACTCTAGATTTAAAATTATGTCAAGGATAAATAAATGAAATATCGTTTGTTATTAATGAACTCGTAAATATAAAGATGGTTTTATTTTTGCGAATCAAATGATAACATTTTAAAATTACATTAGTTTGTATAAGTTTTAAATATGCAAAATTACTTTAATTAGAAGCTGTAAACTAAAGGTCAAAATTTTCGCTGAAATACATTTTTAAATGGTTTATAATACCATTTTTAATTTATAGGACACTTTTCTTACTAATACAGTTTTAGAAGCAAAGACAGTATAAATACAGAGTCGGAATATTTATTAGCAACCAATAAAGTCATAAACTTTCACTGTTATTCACTGTATGGACTACAACGCATAACATAATAAATAACATTTTGTTTTTGCAAATTCCCTGATCAGGAGATAATTTGCAATTATTTAATTATTGACCACATGTTTTTAATAATCAATCAATAAAGAGCTCAATGCGGCAGCGCAAATCAGTTGGTTAAAGCCAGGAATACGTACGGGATTCGAACTTGCTACCTTGGAGTTGGAAGGAAAGAGTTATAACTACTTGGTCCTACTCTCCTTTCAACAGCTAACCCCTTAGACAAACTTAAATCATTTTTTAGATACCCCATGTTGCTAATTATATGGACTAGAATATAATAAAAAGTTCTACATGTATCATAACATTCTCTTATCTGAATTAAATGAAATTAAAATTATGTATAACTTAGTGTATTCAAAAAGTTACATAGAAATTATATTAGAAATGTTTGATCGATTAAAGATAAAACTTAACCAGTTACATTTTCAGTTGAGAAGATAATTACGTCAAATCTATCTCTTATTACCTTTTAAGCACTTTTCTGTCGTTTCAAGAAAATTTGATCCAAAGGATGTTGATTCTATAATTAGACAAAATTGTTATATCTCTTAGTTTCCGAATTCCACTTAAAAAAAAACTTTTTAGAAAGATAAATGACAATTGATGTTCTGGGAATTCATTATCTTTTCCATCTTTTTACATCATATAGAATTTACTTATACATGGCAACTGATTTCATAACATTTAAAATATTTACAAAATATTAATTTTAAAAAATAATAAAAATCTTAAGGACAATACATTTATTGAAAATAAATTTTTAGAGATTTACAGAAATTAAAAATATTGTATTAAATGTCATAACCCCTTTCCAGCATTACTGGGTTAAAATCAAAAATTAAATACTATAAAGTGATAGGAACATCTGCAGTGATAATAATAACGTTTTAAAATATTTAACTCAAATAAAATATTTCAATTTTAATATTATTTTTTTTATAATGCGCAATTTAATAAAACCAGGAGGCCGTTGCTGACTTGAAAACTATCAATAGTCAATTTGAAATATTATATTTTAAATACATATCGATATTTATACCAACAGAAAACTATGATAGACAATTTTAGTCATCAACTTCCGTCTTATTTGAAGCCTCCACTTCATATCATATTTGCATATTTCTAGAAGAAATGCAAATGAGAGTATTAATTATTGATGTTCAAGTGCAAACCAACCATAATTTTATCAAAATATTAATCTTTATCGATGTCAGAAAACATGATTACATTTGATACAGTTTTTAGTAATATTAATTAATGCAATAAATACAATCATTTATAATACAATACAATACAATACAATACAATACAATACAATACAATACAATACAATACAATACAATACAATACAATA
>JAUZNC010041236.1:0-17577 GCA_034780395.1 Vannuccia rotundouncinata | reverse complement strand
TATATTTCATTTTATTATAATAGGTACATATGCCAAGTTTTTAATTTTCGTTTTATTATAAGAACGAAATTGACACTCAACAGGGCAACAACATCTGGACATATTACCGTCTTTAAGAATCAGTCGAAAACAATTTTTAAAAACATGACGTACAATAAATATTATTAAATTACGAAATTGTATCAATGAATTTATTTTTGTCGACGCATACTGAGAATGAAAATAATGGAATATTGTAGTATAATTGAGGTATATGCGCTATAAAATGCAACATGGGAAATAAGTTATTTCGATTTCATCATATTCAAATATATTAAAGCCTGCTTCTATATATTCATAATAATCAATGAAACGGTGCAAACTTTTTTTAGCAATTACATTTGTCAAACATTGTCAAATCTACGAAGTATTCAAACATTAATTAAATGCAAACAAGTTGTTCAAATGCTAATTAAAACTCTCTTATAAGGTCGCCCTAGCATTGTGCCACACAAACTCATGTTCCACAATATAGCTGATAAAAGATAATTGGTTTATTCTGTCATCCTAAATTTTCCGTTCATAATCTAGCAATGATTTAATCATATTTAGTTTGGGTTATTCAGCTGGTTTATATTATATATTGAATAACAAGATATAGCAACCTTAACCTACACTAAATGTATCAACCAAGATCATCCAAAATGATACAAAACCAAACTTATCATTAATTCTGTACTGTCAGGACATCTTGTACAACCATTATACTAAACACGTGTAAATGCCAGAGTCTAAATATATATATATATATAAATATTCTAACTTGAAGCTGGCCATCAGAATTGGTATTTTTTAGTCTTATTTACACCAAATGCAGACTTCTAGTTATCTACAATGGGGAATCTCGGGGTGGTTTGAAACTTTTGGGGCAGCCAGCTGTGTCGCGTGTAAACATCAGCTGGCTTGACATGCATGGATGGAGGGGAAAGGGGTTACGACTATTTACACTTCTATTTCGTGATTAGGAAAGGTACATTGTGTATCTTCTGTAGTTTTGAGGTTAAGCAATATTGACAAAATTAGCGAAATTTGTCAACAATTTAAGACTTTATTATTTTTAAAAAATGACATTATGTAATTTCATTAACGTTGATTTTTCCAACTTGTTGACTCCGTGATACAAATTAGGTGCGTAAATTAATCTAGACAAAGAATGATTACATCTTTTGTCAACACAATATAAGATAATGCTACGATAAATAATCCATGTTAATGTCTGTATAGCTGTAATTTATGAACACCCTCTATCAACTTACATAATTATAAGTAGAAGGAGGAAGCCCAACAGTATTGATCGTATACACTAATGATCTGTGGAATTGTGCATAAATTATTGCATTTATGTCAAACTAATTACTTTTTAATCATGTATGTTTTAGTCTGCGGCAGTAGAAGTTCTCAATTAACCAATGTCAAGAAATATATCTGAGAAATTAGCGCAGTTTGTGCTAATAAGGTTTTGTAAGCCTTCTCCGGGGTTATTACTTTACTAAGGAAGTCTAAAAACCTTTTCTATATCCAATTAAAAACTTTGAAAATGTGTAGTATGCGAAATAATTAAAAAGTCTAAATCGTTAAAAAGGATTACAAAAAACTACTAAACTTGTTTCAACTACTTTAATATGTTAAATCAATAAACGTTGTTAACTATATTTAAAATAAAATTAAACAATTTCTTTAATCTTTTCTACCGAGCTGAATTATTAGCTAAATATTTGGTGTCATCTCATTTCGGCTTTTCTCATTTAGTCTTACTTTAGTTCGGCTATATCTCATATATAATCATTTAGTCTTGAAAATGTCTTTAGCAGGGAGTAGACAAATGCACATTGGAACCATCGTACCCATAATCAGTACATGTAGTGTGTAAACCTGTAAGAACATTTCAGGGGAAATCTGAAACGTGCCGTCCATAAAAATAGTCTGAGCATCACACTGCAGGTACTGGGGATTTTGCTGCGTTCCAAATATAATTAGTCGATTTTCCACACCATCGTTCGCTATAACGAAATTCCGACGGTCTGTAGTTCGGAGATCATCCAAGTTGGCCTCGTTTGCCATATCTATAGCGAACGCTTCATTGTAAACTCAGTGAAACAAACGTATTGTCTTTGGCAGCAGACTAGGCTGATTCTAACGCTTTCTTTACTGTAATTCTGGCTTATGAAGGAAAATGATCGCGATTGCCTGTGGAAGAAATCAAGTTCTCATTTTGTGTGACTTCCGTGACTTTGCATTTTTCATTTCTGCACCTCCAGTATCTTTTCCCGTTTTTGTTATAGTTCAAATATAGCAAGAAATAAATATAGCAACCATAAAATATCAACACCTCTACTGGACTTCACAAAATCCATGTTGATTATGATTTAGGTAACTCTGTAATATAATATATGAACTGAGATCAATAAGCCTAAATGATGAAATCGTATAAGACATGCCAGTGATTACGTAACCATATTAAACCAGAACAATTTAAAGATGATTTGAAATAAGCCAAAGTGATAACCGAAACATTTCTATATAAACCTAACGTGAAAGATGTATACAATTTGTTCCTTTCATGTATTACCCGGTAATGGCTAAATTATTAGTCATTTTGTTCCTGTTAATGATGAAAGAACCTGTTTGTAAACAAAATTAGGAGACATTAATGTTTAATTTCTAAAAATGTTATATCGTTTACAATCAAACCAGACTATATTCGGTTTGATGATTAAAACTATCCCCATAAATACATTCACAGAATTCTACAAACATAGCAGCTATCTGTGTAACAGAAATATTTGGAAATGTAGTCAGCGAACCAAAAGCAGAAAATACACTGAAAACCGTCTTGGTTACATTTTGTATCGAAAAATTTTGAATTAAGGTTTCACCTTTCTTTCAACCTTCATCAAGGGTTTGACTCTTTTTTTCTATTTGACTCTTACTCCCACTAGGTTGTCCAAGAATTTGGTCCCTCAATTATTAACACCGTAAACCACAATTGCCTTTGTTGACGCCGCGTGCGAAAACTTTAAATAAATGATGAGTTTTGTTTCAGTAAAAGAATCCACTCCCTCCCCTCTGAAGCATACTTTAATAGTAAATGAAAAAAAAGTATTTTCTTCTCGGAAATTGTTTACATCGGAATAACTATTTTGATAATTTTCTAAATATACCTTGCTTACATCATTATCTCTAATGATAAATATATGTCGCTTTATTAATCTAATATCAAAACACTTTCAAGGTAAGAAAATGCATAAACTCTGGCTTCGATTTTTATAAAAAGAACGGTGAGACAAAACAACAAGGATATTGAGAGAAATTTTAAATAGTTCTTTTGACTATAATTATATTTATCTTTTGTTGAGCTACTAGGAGTTACTTTATTTGTGTAATAAGTATTGTAACTTCAGGGTGAATTTATCTTAACAAAATGTTGTAAAAGAAATTAATGATTTAACAATAATTTACAATAATTATTCTTTGACTAATGTTACGTTTGTATTATAAATAATTTTATAATTTCAAATAAAAATTCTACCGCAGTTTAAATATATATTTCATCACATTTACAAAATATGTTTGATATTTATAAATATTTATAAAAGGTGTTATTTATCAAAAATATTCAGTTATTTATTTAATGAGGAGATATTTGCGGTTAAAAAGGGTTATTAAAAAAGAAATTTTAGCTAAAGAAACTTGTTTCAATCTTATAACCTCCCAATAAATCTTTTAAAGGGTTCTTTACTTAACTTTTGCTAAAATAACCTTTTTTCACAGAAAAACCTTCCAAAGATCATTTATTTCCAACAGTGCATACAATCCATTTTACTCTCTTTTAATCCATATTCCGGCTAAATTACTGAAGAGAGGGCAGATATATATTATAGATCTGAAGTTTTAATTTGGTCACTAACAACGTAATTCTCTGCTAAGTAAATATGCTTCAAATTATTCTGTTTAGTCTGAATATATCAACATTCCGTAAATTATTTTAATTGAATAATTTCATTCATTTGGTAACCCTCAATTAGTTTGGTATAAATCATAAAATGTCAGAATATCTGAAATCAATCATGATTTGCATTTTACTGAATAAAATCTTTTTGAAAATACGAAGATAGTTTAGAAAATAAATTGGCGTATAAAAACCTGTTTGAAAACCAAAAAATGCTTGTTTCTTGGGAAAATAATTTCTTTTAATGCCTGCAGAATAAAATACAAACATAATATACCAGTAATATTCTTATATTTTCTAGATCTTAAATATATGGAGGCCTTTTAAAATAAATGATTAATTATAACGCCACAGTAAAGAAGAAAAACGTAAGTTACTTTACTGAAAACGAGAACATTTTATGTTCTATTAAATATCGGTCATAAAATTGTAAAAAAACTTCAAACGTATTTATATCAATGACGTATTATTTACAAGATACAAAATTCTCTACATTTAATACAAGTGGATCAAGTATAAAACACAAGCATACTAACGCAATAATAAAACTAGAAATATGGAAGGATATCCACAACAAAATATCACCTAGATAAATCTGAAATAATTAGGTGGTGCCTTCATTTTGGGATGGCATCTGCTACGAACGTTGCTTCAAGTGTTTTGCTTCTGATTAATTATGTATATATAAGTTAGAGAATAAAGGGAACATTTATATGAGTAGTTTGACTTTTCGGAAGTCTGTCCCGAAAGGAAACTCTTAAATAAGTAGAGTACAGAGGGTTGCTTCATGATTCAAATGGTTTGTATACAGTACGTACAGTAACCCCTTCTGGGGAAATCCGTAAATCATTTGGGCAAATTATTACATAAATGCTAGAATAAGAAGAGCCTATTTATTTCAATGTATTTCAAATTGATTCAAGATAATAAAAAATAAAAGTTGAACAATAAAAAGTTCTCTTAAATAGCAAGATTTGATCATGGATTGTAATAGAATATGAAGTATTTACATCAATGTTTCCGTTCAAACATTTATAACATTGTAGATAAGATAACTTTGTACTTTGAATATTTTTATAATATCCTTTAACTGATCATTATAATATTTTTTAGTATTTCTATAGAATTATATCTGTATTGCTTATTTAAACTTTTTTGTGGTTGCTTTTAAAATGTCATGGAGGCATCAGAATAGAATTTCTGTTAATTATAAATGTCAAATTAACGTTGACAATTCAAGAATATGTTTTCATTTTTAAATTTATAGAATTATCTCATATGTCTGATTCAGACTAATATTTTAATATGCCTGGTAAATTTATATATTAAAATGTTCTCTATAACACCAGACATCTCATTTTAATTTGCAGATTGGTGAACTTGCTATGAATGATATTAAAACTTAATTATAGCATTAAGCAGTGTTTAGTAGAATTTATTTTAATAAACTAAACTGAATATCGTTCAATATTTCATATTTAATTGAAGAAATATTTATTTTATTACGATTACATCATGAATTTTTATATTCAGCTAAAATAAAAAATAGAAAAATAGATCTATTGATTGTTAAATTTAGAGAATTCCCCTGATGTGAACATCTTCAGCAACAAATGGTATTTATCTATTTTAGTAAAGTTAGTTCTTTAAATTTAATTATGAATTTGTCAATAATTCTTTGAAAAGATTGCTAAAATATAATTAATTATGAGAATAAAAGACGCAGAGGATTTCTTTTTAACAAATGTTTTTATTTAGTTTTGCCCAAGAGGATAAACTTGAAGAACTATAAAGTTTCAAATAGAAATTGTTTTTCCTATTATCCAAATACTATTTTAAAAACACGATATGAACATATTATATAAAAAACGTTCAGTTTGAGTTGTTACCAAAGGAATTAACAGTTTTTATAAATGTGAAATATATTATCAACGCTTCCATTTATTTGCCATTTTAGAAGAGGCTATGCGGAACAAATCCAATTTCTTGATAACTGCAGTAATGAAATCTAGAAAATTGGTCCTAATATGTCCAAGCAATCGAACCTATAGATAAACCTCCTAGGTTATGTGATTCAAAGTAGATAGGTTAGTTATCCTTTCTTAATATACAATAGAAGCGTTACTGCCTCCTTCCAAAAGGAAAAATGAGTCAATATTCCTAATTTCCTCTTGTTCCTCTGTGTGCTATATCTAGTTAGTCTTTATGTAAATATCATTACTGTTAATTACAATTGAATATATCTATCGAACAATTTAACATAAAAATTTATTCTGTTTCCTTTTCCCTCGAAAAAAAGATTAGTGTGTAGTATTCTATAAATTTATATAAATAATTACCTCCATTTCCACACTGTTTTCTCAGATGCAGCCTAATTGTTCTGCATTGATTTATATAATAAATAATTGATTTTATTTTAATTAGTTTATCAGCATTTGTTGGTTCTATTAATAAGAATAATGCCACAGTAAAGCAGTACAGTTGGACATTTTGTTTTAAAGATATTTCATTATCTGTGGATAGGAAGCATGAATTAAGAACACATTGCCTCACCCAAACCTCTCAACCATCTCACTGAATATAATACGCTAGGCAAAGCTGCCTCTATAATTTGCAGTAATTCCTGGCTGGGGAATGATAACCCAGATTAAAAAGGCCGGTGTAAGTTTTAAAAGCTTTTTAACATCTATTCAGTGCCGTATTTACACGCCTTTTGCAAACGTTCAAAAAATAACACCTGCAATTAATTAAGTGTGCTTCTAAGAACCCGACGAACACGCGATGAAGTTTTAGAAGATTTTTTACAACCAGAACACGCAGTTCTGGTTAGAGCTTAGCTTATTATGCAGCTGCGTTATTTCATTTAAGATAAAAAGCAACATTACGTAATCAAGCTTAAAACTTTCTTTCAATATTTTGAATTGATAGGAAAGTTTAACAAAATATTTTTATACATGACTTGGTGGCTACGATCTTTGTCATGTTTTCAAATCTATATCTTAAGTAAACGTGTCACCTTGATATACTGATAAGCATAATATTAATTACCTTTTAGTTAGTTAGTTAATTATGATTAGTTATGAACGATATTTTAAATTGAAAATAAAATGGCTCAAAAAATTTCATAAAACGAATTTTAATTGAACAGATAAGGAGAAATAACTCGATTATTTTCAAATATAACGATTTAAATATAATTCTTATCGTGTGTAATCAATGATATATCTGCAATCATTAATTTAACCTCCCAGATAATGCACCATCTGACTGCTAATTCAGGGCTTAGAAACACCCATTTGCAATGATAAGATATTTATAGAATACTTCTGTTTGATAATGGAATCTATTCAGGCATTTATAAAAATATCCCTAATCTAATAGAAAATACAGGATTTTGCTCTTGAGCCACACATGAAAAGTTCTTTGTCTCTCAGAACAATACGTTCAACTTTGCTCCTCCATCTTCCAGGTTTTAAAGTTGTATTTGAAGTTGAGGGCTGCAAATTCTCACCACACATTCAAGCGTGCATCAAGAATAGTTGAGATGATTCCACTTCATTCTACTAAGCTCAAAATATCGGCTGTTTTTGCAAAATAATGTTCCCTTTTTCGTCTGCCCGGTAACATTTTTTTGTTGTATAGACAGTGTTGCTAATAAATCTTCTTTTGTTCTAAGATTTTGTCAGAAAAAAAAGAAGGAAAATACAAGAAAATGCGACTCTGGTTTCAACCAGGGGATGAATGGTGTTAGGCAGTGTATGATTTGGTTGAATTGTTAATTTTAATTGGAAAATGTCCTCTAGTTTTACCGTCCTCTTTCCGAAGTGCAAATATTGGATAAATCTCTGGTCAAACAGGAAATTGTCACCAGACGCTTGGGAATTGACCAAATCTTCGAAATACCTTTGCCAAATCGAAAAATACAAGATATACAAAAGCATATAGAACTTATTATCAACAAAACAAAAAGTGAACGAATATTTTAAATTGTCACTTAATAATCAATAGTAAGCATGTTTATTCTTGTTTTAAAATATTAATTAAAATCAATATTTAAAATTAATTTCTAAGTTTGTTTAGAAAAATACTGAAATGCATATTTTTTCTATTTTTTTTATCGTTTGAAATATTTCGGTTAAATAAATTCTTCATAAAGGGAAAGTTATTTTAAACATATTGCATCAATTGTCCAATTTTCTTATGAATATGTTTTGTATAAAAGATATATACACGATAGAAATACGATAGAAATACGACACATGTATTTTTAATACTAACTTTTTTATTTATGAAATAATAAAACAATCCACAACTTTCTAAAATACATTTAAATTGTGATATCTACGGGTAATACTAATAGTTGAAGGAATAATAAATTACTTCTACGGTAACATTTGCTACAATTAAGCGGATTTATTTGATGGCTTTGTAATAAAGCAGAGTCTTTTATAGCTATCTCCATAGAAACAAATTATGCATAACTTTACAAAGCCCTGCAAACTATTAAATGTGCATTTTGAAATAGTCTTCGACTAATATATAGAAAAGCAAACATCAAAGATAGCAGGAAGCAAATTCATGATTCTCTCTCAAATGAAAATTATTTCTTTGGCATTAAGATGGATATTTATTTGTGTAAGAAAACTATATACTAATTTATTTTCTTCTGTTATCAAAAGTATTCCTCCTACTGGAATGTATATTCACGTATTTTAAGTCCAATGACATATCGTAAAAAAAGTTGCATTTTGCATTTGAAGAAAATGAATGGATGTGAATGTTAAATCTTTCCATTACGCAATGGGAAAAATATTTATGAATATTATTTGTATTTTTTATTTATGCAGCTATTTATAAATATAGTCAGAAATTATTGAGACATTAAAAACCTTTCTTTGACATTAGACAACAACAAAACATATTAAGTATAAACTTAGTTTAAAATACGTAACAAATTCCGAATTTAACTTTTAATATTTTTTCAAAAATCTCTTTATTCGTTCATTATAAATTATAAATATTTTCATAAATTACAATTAAATACTATTCAACTTCACCCGATTGGCAAACCAAGTACTATACGTTTCTTATGTAAGTCAGCGGCCGATATAAAAACGGACAAATCAATTGCAAATGAATTAAATTGAATTAAAAATCAAATTTCCAGAAAAACATATATTGTGATAAATACCATAGCATATGTGACAATAAAAACTTATAATAGGATTAAAAATAAGATACATTGACCGATTTGGTCTGCTTCACAGCTCTATTTGTAAAATTATGGGCAGAACAAGATTTAGTTTTTTGGCCCGTTTTCTCAAATATTCATTGAAATTAAGTAATATAAATTAATAATTAAATATATATTTTCAATCTTTACATAATTGTTTATAATTGTATTCAACTAAAAATTATATAAACGTAAATTAATTGTACTTGATTGTAGCTTAGAAATTATCAGAAAACTCGAATTTTTCTCATTTTAGCAACAATACAATACAATTCATTTTTTTTTAATATATTTAAATTTTCTAAAAATTAAAGTTATTTTATTACAATTGTTCTGAATCCTTATTCACGTTTAATTATTAATAAAGATGGAAGTTTATTTTATCTTATAACATTTTCGCTCATTTGTTTGCAAAAAAACGAGATAATTATTTAAATTGGACACAAAAATAATCTAAAGTATTTCAAACAATTTAATGAAAATAAAGTTATCTAGAATCTTAACATAGCAAGCTTTTGGCAAGGCAGTAGTTTCAAATTATCAACATTATAAAATTACTTTCATGAAAGAAATTTATGGTAAACATTTCAAATAAAATAAAATAATTTTAGGCATAACAGATACTTGGCAGAAGAGACAACTTGATGCGATCTTTTCATTCTTTTCCTTATACATGCGATATTCGTTTGTGTCTGACGTGATCACAGTCATTGCTATGCATAAATAAGTATGTTTAATATCGGCAACAATATATTTTAGTATCGAATATAGTTTTTATAGCCAGCGTTTTATGGACAATTTATCGTATGTCATGAAAATAAGCGCACATCGGAAAAGTTTGTTATTGAACAATTATTTAAAAAAATAAAATTAAAGGGAAACATTTAATCATTCTAAACATCGGAAGAACGAAATAAAAAGAGTGAAATATTAAAAATAAACTTAGAAGTATCTTTTGTACAACTGTCATTTATATTCTAATAAATTAATTAATTCTAGAATATAAATCTCATTATCGCTTTCTTTCTGATTGTAGATTCACTCTCGATCAAAGAGGGTAAAATGACTTGCAAGATAAATGTGAAAACTACGCTGGTCTCCCTACTACTCGTCAACCTGATCTCACACTCCCACACCTTCAACACTTCTTACGTGATTCGTGAGGACAGTGAGCCCCCAGTCCCTCTTGGCAACCTTGTCATCGACCTGCGACTTCACGACATTCTCACCTCCCGCCAACTGGAAAACCTGGAAGTTCAGCTCTTCCCGTCCCGACAGAAGGGCCGTGAAGTCTTCTTCAGCATTAGCCGAAGGTCAGCACTGTCCCAGCAACTCATCGTTAGCAAAAAGATAGACCGCGAATCGCACTGCTCCACTGACGAAAGCAAGGCTCCTTGTCAATGCACTTCAACGCACACTGACTGCTTCTTCCTCATCTCCTTCGCTCTGCTTCCATTCACCAACAACCAGCTGGTCTACTTCACCGTTCAAATTAACATAACTGACCTCAACGACAATTCGCCGGTCTTTCAACCCGACACGTTCTCTGTGTTCTTCTCCGAGGCCGACTCTGTGGGCACTCAACGGCAGATCCCCCACGCCAGTGACAAGGATTATGGACACAACACCATTGCAATGTACAAACTCTCCACTCACGCCGATATGTTCCGCCTAGACTGGGATCAAAGCCAGCAGATCCTGCAGATAGTGCTTCGCAGGAAATTGGATCGTGAGCGTCAGAATCGCTACCAGCTTTACATCACGGCCATAGACGGAGGGGTGAAACCGCGGTCCGGTTTGTGCGTCGTCACCGTGCATGTGGCCGACGTGAACGATTCTCCTCCGAGATTTGAGCAGCAGCACTACAACTTGACCATTTCCGAAGGAACCCCTGTCGGGTCACAGATTGTGCGGGTCAAGGCCACCGATCTGGATGTCGGTAACAACGCCGAGGTCACCTATCATTTCGACCCAGATCTCAGCATAGAAACTCGAGATTCATTTAATTTAGACTTTGCGAGAGGAATCGTCTCCCTCAAGTCCCCCCTTGACCGAGAATTAGTTGACAAATATCGCCTCCATGTTGTGGCCAGCGACTTGGGTGCTCCGGCCAAATCCGCCACGGCAACGATCCTGATTCGAATTCTCGATATCAACGACAACTCCCCTAATATCAAGCTTCCTAGGGACATTTCAGTTCGCGAGAATAGACCCATCAGCACTGTCGTGACGACCTTTCGGGTATTTGACGAAGATCTCGGTCCCAATGGAACAGTTGTGTGCTGGACGAGAGACGTTGATTCGGACAATCTGGGTCCAGAATTTGCCAACGCATTTTCCGTCCAATCCCTGGCACCCAGCTTGCCCAATTCATACAAATTGCTGACCGGCCTCGTGTTTGACCGTGAGGAGAAGGACAATTTGAACATCACCATCGTTTGCTCCGATGAAGGCAGACCACGACGTCAGTCGGAAAAGAGAGTTCGTGTTAGGATCCTGGACGATAACGACCACCGTCCAATATTTCAACAGTCCTTCTATTCCGTTGAAATCACAGAAAATAATTTAATTGGGATGCATCTCATCACAGTCACGGCCACCGATAACGACGCGAAAGAGTTCTCCAAAATCTCCTACTTCATCAGTAATGCCAGCGCTGACGGCTTTTCTGTGAATAAGAACACAGGGGCCGTGCAGGTGACCAAGAGTCTTGACAGGGAGAATGGAGAGCATCTTAGCGTCTACGTAGAAGCCAGAGACTCTGGCATGGAGCAAAAGAAGGCAACGGCTACAATATCAGTCCACATAATGGACGTCAATGACGAAGCCCCAGTTCTAACCAGTCCGACTCAATTCAGTGTGCAGGAATCTCTTCCAGGCAACACTGTTATTGGAATAATAACGGCTACAGATCCCGATAGTGCCGCGGGCGGAGAAGTGGACATTTTTCTTGCGGAGAACGACGCCTTTGAACTTCAGGAGGATGGCAAGTTAGTCACACTGAAAAGTCTTGACCGGGAACAGAAGCCTAGCTACCAGCTAACAGTGTACACCAAAGACCGTGGCAATCCTCGAATGACCAGCACAGCCACCCTTAATATAACCGTTCTTGACATTAACGATTGGGCCCCTGAATTCGCATTTCCACCAGTGTCTCCGGCCAACTTCAGCATATCAGTCCGAGAGCGAGTCGGGTTTCTTGTGGCCCAAGTTTCCGCCAGAGACAAGGACATTGGAGACAATGCGGAGATCCACTATCGCCTGGAACCACCCTCAACCATGTTTCGTTTGGACCCTTTTTCTGGGAGGCTGTACACGGCTAGTGATTACACCTTTGATCAACTCGGCGATCACTCCATCACCTGTAAGGCGGAGGATCGTGGCAGTCCAGCTCCGCGCTTCGCATCTGTCACTCTGACCATTCGACTAGAGGACATCCCGGCTAAACTCCAATCACAGGCGGGCATGGACGGCTCGGACATCGATAGTGTGGGAATTACGGTCATCCTGGGCACGGTGTCCGGAGTTCTAGTCTGCGCTGTTGCCATATCGATAGCAGCAGTATTCAGGAGGCGATACTGTCTTTGTGGGGGTACCGAATGCCTTCCAGGTAAGAATCCCAAATCTCTTTACTTCATTTAATGAAAGCTATTGTTTAATGGCAAATGAAACAATCGAATTTATGATTATCTATACAAATTATCGTCATTATTTTTAGATAATTATCTTTTTTTAGATCCTATTAAGTAATAATCATTTAATTTTTGCTTTGAATCTTAACAAGTGGACGACATTTTAATATTGTCATTTCCTATTTCCATTTGTCGACTGTCATGACGATGTGAAATGTCATTTATCTTTATATTATTCCCTATAAGTATCGCATCCTTTGCTTATAAAAGCATAGCGCCGGAACTGAAATCAAATACAGACCCACTTAAAAATGTAATAAGTGGCTTACAGATGCGTAGCCATGTACTCAAGAGATAAAGATTATAAATATCGATTTTTAATTAAACAGCCCTTGCCCGCGACAATTCGCCTCCCCCTCCAAATAATCTTCAAGAGAGTGGGTGTTATAATGTAACTATAATAAAAGTATTTAAGGTTTTCCGTCACGGAGATCAGTGTCGAAATATAATAATGTTAATTCTGCTTTTAGCCATTTTCTAAATATATATCTAAGCTTATGCGCGCGAGGCTTACAGAAAAAAGTGGAATTTAATATCCCTCCTATTATTAAATAAATGTGAGAATATATTTCAATAATTACAGACACTTCCTATTGTATACGCAGAATGTTATTGAGTATATTTTGAGAGGAGAGGATAGCATTTATCATTTCAATTTCATATTTCGATACTCCCTATTGCTTGCTATAAAGTAATTAATTATTTAGATTAAGACAAGTTTGCGGTTGTTTCTATAATATCAATAATAACTAAAGATCTTTCGTTTAAAAACAAAATTAAATTACTCATTGAAGATCATAAACTGAATTTAAAAAATTATAAATTTGTAAAATACTAAAATATCACTCGTTATAATATCGTGGGTGTAAAAGGTTCTTTTATTGCAATACTTATTTTGAACATCAGGACATATTTAATACGTTTCGTCTATCAATGTGTCAATAAAAAGAAAGTATGAAAAATTGCTTAAAGTTGACACGCCCTCATTCATTTTTTAATTTATCGTAGTTTTTGGGATATTTTTGGTTCAGAAAGTGTTTTGATTTTACTATTTATTAACTTTCTAAAATGTTGTGATTATAGAAACAGCTTACAAATCTATTCATAAACTGAATGAATTATGATATGGAGAGAGAGGAATTTTATCTGACGAAGAAACAATAAATATAATATCTAAAATTCCTTTTATCTATTTATTTGAGAGATTTTGAGAGATTTTGAGAGATTTAAAGAGTTTTGGTGATTATGAAACAATGAATTTATTAAAGAATAAATTTAATATCTTTAATAGGTTATCATAATCCTTTTTGATTAATCATTATTCGGATATTAAATGAAAAGAGTGTAAAATTCAACTTTTAAATAGTGTAAAATTCAACTTTCAAAGAGTGTAAAATTCAACTTTCAAAGAGTGTAAAATTCTACTTTCTTATTTTAATAATCCTTCTTTAAATTTGGGTAGCATCAAATTTTCCCGTTGAATAGTTATTGATTGATGTAATTTCGATTTAACAAAACGAAAATTAGTCCAATATTAAATAAGAAAACATTTTATTTCATCAACAAAAGAAATATTCTGTGTTTAGCATATTTATGGTATAATCATGTTTTTGTGGGGGAGATATATTTTAAAAGAAATGTTTCGTTTACATCATTTTTATTTTTATCAATTTGTGAACTATTTTGAATGTAAAAAATAAAACAAGATTTTTAGATTTTAGATTTTTAGATTTTTTGATTTTTAAGATTTTTAAGATTTTAAAACAAGATTTTTAAGGACGAAAGAAAACTGTCAACACTACAAATGTTTATAATACTTTAAAAAACCATAACAAACTGGAAAGATAAAATGATTAGTAATGATTACGCTATCTTTGATTATATTACTAAATTCTTGGAGTTGTTATATTTATTCAGATGTCTTTATATTTATTTTATTATATTTATACAAACTATTCAATTATAGCTACACACAAAAATGCATTTACTCTCAAGATTTGTTTCACAATTTTATGGGTAATCACCCTTTTGCATAATCAATTTTTGTTACCTACATATGGATTGTACCCACTTCAAACACAGATGGGGTTAATTAAAATGTCTAATTAAATATTTTTATTGTTTCGTCAATATTATGGAATGTTAAAACTAAATTTACAGCTTGATACATATTATGCTTTGGGGTACATTATTTCCTTTGCAATGATCTTCGCATATGTCCATAACTATTTAGATATCTAATGCATTTTGCTATTTAAGATCACGTTAATGAGGTCAGAAGGATTGTAAAAACACTACCGCACAGAAAAATAAGGGATCAGTTTATCCTAATATCATGAGATGAGGTCTATCTTCACATAGTATCGATAATATAGCCATATTTTAGAATCAGTATTAAGCTTGCAAGTATGGATGTTTTTAAATAATAACAATATATTTTTACTCTTGATAAATACATTGTAACTGGTGTAAAGGAGATGACCTCAAAATTGTATTGCTATATTTTAGTGCACACAAAAAACTAATTAAGGATAATTTTTCCAAATAATTTCTTCTAAAACACATTCTTCAACTATTCATGAGAGAATTGAATCATTTTTGATTTTTTTCAACAATGGCTCGAATGTGTGTTTGAGAACAGTCATTAAATCTGCGAGATACCATTGTTTTGTGTTATTGTGAAGGTTATACACTAGGGTATGTTCTTAAATTGTACATATAATTTCTTGATGCACGATATATGTAAGAGAATATTATACATATGATATTCAGTTATTTGAAACAAATTACGTTAATTTCGCTTTTATTGGATTATGGGGTGCTCTGATTAAGGGCTGAAAATCGCTTATCTATCTATTTATTTATTTATATAAACAATAGTTAAAATAATAAATTAATTTCCATTTATGCAAATTTAAAAAATATTAATGGAACAGTATACAGATGATTTTCATAAATTTGAGCCCCAACTTTTGCAAATTAATCGAGCTAAGTAGGAAATTGTAGACGTTTTCGAAGCAGTATATGTTTCAGATTGTTGTGGTTTCATGCAAGATAACTTTATTGAAAAGTTTATATTTACACTGAAAGACTTGCATCAATATTATTAACATAGTTTAATTATAAATAATGCAGAGATTACCCACACAAGTCGAGCTTCGCAAAGATTTTCTGATTCAAATCAGCAACATTTTCCCGTTCATTTCGAAAGCATGAGATCTTTCCCTTCCGAGTTTGGCTAAAAGTGGCGCCAGAGTTCTCAGAAAAGAAAGATGCTATGAAAAACGTCTACATACCTACACACACAGTGAACTGAACTGATTCAGCATCCCAAAACGACCCACAGGACACTGCTGCCGGGAAGGGGGGGGGGTGGCGCCATTTTGTCAACTTGAAATAAAGTTCAGAGCGAATACGAAGAAGTAGGGTCCTTGGGAGGTGAGGTTTACTTGTAGCAATGTGAACTCCCCATGCAAGTACTCGAAGCTCAAGAACAGCTCTCTTCTCTCTCTCTGTATGTATATATATATATATAATGAATGAGCAGGTTGCATAACGGTCTCAAGGTTAACCTCCTCTAGAAGGCACGATCGCTTTGAACTTCTTTTCCTCGTGTTCACTCCACTTGAAGATATTTTGGGAAGTCAGCAATTAGTAGATCTATCGATCTGGAACAGCTGATCTAGTGTTTGAAATAACCTTTTTACTGTTTGTGAGAGGCTATATAGAATTAGTTTCAATATTTCAGATATAAAATTGGCTAAAATTCCAACAACGTGGATTCAAATCTGCTGTATATCATTTTAATGTGTTGGTTCCTATTAAAAAGTTTATTTTACTTCATCACATAGTTGAAATATGTTGTAAACTGTAAATTCATATGAAATAACTATATTCTAATATATATATATTTATCAAACTAAAGTTTTTAAAGTGTATAAACAGGATATTTTCATTTTAAATTAGTTTTATTTTTCACTGTGTGAAATTGACATTTTTTCTGACAACGATATTTCTGAGAATCTGAGCAAACACCAAAAGTTTGGCTGACGACCCTCTCGAAAGTATTTGATCATGACCCATTGACAAGAGCACCAATAAAGGCAGAGGTCTTATTCTAGAAGGAATTGTGTCTTGATTTTATGATTGATAGATTCCTCGAGCCAGTTGAACTAGAGAGAAAATAATGAGAGAGAGATTGAGAGATCATTGTATGCGTCTATTTTATTTACTTTTTATTTCATGTTTTGGGCATGTTACAATATGCAGCGAATGATTAGGTCAATGCATTCTTCAAAAAACAAAAGAGATCATTCAAGCCAAAGGATGAACGGCTATCGTCAATGTTTATCTTGTCCGATTGTTCGGAGTTAATTCAGCGGGTTATCTTCTGCTCTTTCGACTTTATGAAAATTGTCAGTGTTTTGATAACTTTATTAAAAATAAAATCACAGTTTCGAATGAAATGCAAATTTCAATTTTGTTTTAAAAGATTTGCTGAAAAATGTTGACGTTATTTATATTTGTAATAAAATATTTTTATTTAGTTAATATATTTAGTTAATATCTTAATATTTTGGTGGGGCTAACTGTCATGATGGTTTATCAACAGTCAATAATAATACACTGCTGTTAGTTGTGCTACCGAGGTTCTCAGCAAACTG
>JAUZNC010041225.1:0-17579 GCA_034780395.1 Vannuccia rotundouncinata | reverse complement strand
GAAATAGAAATAGAAATAGAAATAGAAATAGAAATAGAAATAGAAATAGAAATAGAAATAGAAATAGAAATAGAAATCAATTTAAATCGTAAACAAATTAACAATCAATAACCCGCACATTTGTTTCAGCGTTGTGAAATTATTTTTTTCCAAAAATAAAATTATACAATCTGATTTTGGTTTAAATAAACGGATGTCTACTGCTTACAGACGTTTTTAAGAATGGTTAGATAGCATTTAATTACAAAATATGTTTTTGATAGATTACAGCCTTAAGTGGATTTATCCGGAAAATATTAGGTGTCATTATTTTTGATTGAGTGTATTTTCGAGGCACAACCAAATCTCGTCACTTTTTGCGTTATTTTGAAGCAAAATAGTCAATTCAAAAGGTAAGTCTTTTACAGCTTTCATTAATTTAATCACCTTTTAAATTATATTTTAGAGATAGATTTTATCGTCACATTTGTTCATTGAAACATTTGATACTATATACTGTAGGTAGGTAGTTAGGTAACTCAAATTATGTTCCATAAGATAATTGTTTCTACGGCTCTGTGGTATGCGACGTAGAAACTATGTGGCAAAAACTAGATCATTTATATAAATCCCCCAAATAAATGTAATGATAATAAATCATAAATATTATTAATTTCAAAATAACATATACTGAAAAAACGGTTGTAATGTTTATTTAGTAAGTTCTGATTTACCATTTAGTTACTGCAAGTTTTTGTTGATGAATTCTCACTATAATTCTCGTCAATTAAAACTAATAAAAGAATTATAAACAATGCAATTTGTAGACTTTTCTCTAATTTAAATTGTACTGTTTAATGTTGGGGGCATATTATGTAAGCAATGGGGGAAATATAGAAAACTAAGAGGATATATTAATACAAAATATTTTGTTTTTGTATTAACTTCTATTTATTGGAATAAGAAATATTTTTGTCTCCAGAGAAAATCACGATATAACGAAATACGAAACAAAACTGCGCTATTTATAGTATTGCGCAGCTTTATATTTGGAATATTCAAAGAAGGTATTTCAATAATGTTACATATTATTAAAATTTATTAAAGATTTCAATAATAAATTGATAGAATTATTTGTTGCATTTGAATGCTTACAAATCAAAAATTAAAAGTATTTTGAATGAAGTCATCAACAAAATATAATAAACGTTTACTATATAGTGTATGTGTATGAATTCAAATTATATAGTGGAATGAAATTAAAATTAAAAAATAATTTGGTAAAAATGTTCAGAAATATTCAGAAATACAAAAATTTACTTGAAAGACTAATTTCAATCTCAAAGATTTAGAAACTTTAACTTGTTTTGATTTTGCTTCAAATAATTTTGGGAAATAAATTGTAAACTGATAATTTTATTGGTTTCCAACTTTTGTAAAATTACTACAAAGAGAAAAAATAGATTTTGAAGTCAAAGGGTGTTTCAATATTTTGATCAGCAAAATTTTTTGCACTGTGATTTTAAACAATCAATTGTATTGTAAATTAATTTGAACAAATAATAATAAATTGCAAATTGAGTTGCAAATTATTTTAAAAAATCCATTTTTAATACAATTTAGTTTCAACCATTGACTTATATATTATTGATCACAAAACTAACCAATATTCATTAATAATAAACGTCCGCGGAGGAATATTTCTATATAGATAATCAATACAGAATTCACGGTGGATGTTATTAATGCATTTCAATTATATTCGGTAATAGTTTCGTTCTAAATCATTATTGCTGGTAAAAATAACAACTTTAAATTTAAGACTGAAAGTACACTAAATTGGATAGTTTAATAAGGCAAGGCACTAGTGCTTTATTAAAAATAATAAAGCGTGTTTGGTTAACAAATAGTTAATCATGAAATAATTTAATAACACATTCTATCACCGTGGCGTTCACCGAGGAACATAGTCACTTGTTAAAACAAAGTTGATATAAACCGGCCCATTGTAAATATTTCTCGACTCCTGAGAATCACTTCTGATAGTTTGTATAACAGCAATCGTATTTAGGATGATTTCGGATGCCTTTCTTTTCACGGCTATGGATGTTTTTTTCTAAACTTGTACAGCCGATGAGCGATAACCAGTTCGTCGACATCGAAAGTATACAGTCGTGTGCGATAATTTACGAATTGTATACAATAATTTAAAAATTAAATTGCGCGCGCGATATTCAAGGTGACTATTCTAAAGTAATATTCATATCAAAATCGTGTGTAGTCTCAAAATTGAAGTAAGATAAAATACTTTCAAAGGTTTACCATATATAATTGAAACCCACTCTGGACGCTTTTAAGTTGCCGGTCTAGATAAATATTATATAAGTGAATGGTCTCAACTAATAAAATATTTACAATCGAAAATAATATAATTTGACATTAATAAATACATCATCAATGCTAATAAAATTTCATTAATTTCAGATAGAAAAATTCGTCTGAAAAATCAATAATTATAAAATACAACTCTGAAAAACTCGTTAACGATTTGGGGAAAATAGGCGAATTTGATATTGAAACAAGTTGAGTTATTTATATTTGGCCTCTTCAGAATTATTGAAGAAAAAATGCTTTTCTTCGGAAACTTAGATATTAAGTTTTTTTTAATATATATATATATATATATAGTCATCGATTAAATTATGGATTAGTTATTGATATAAATAGTGTTAATCTTATTATTTGTATTTTTTGTTATTGTAATATTTTAATTTAATTTTTCAGGTTGAATTTGATTTTTCAAATTGACGAAAACATTAACAACTCCACAATTTATTGCACACGAGATTCCAGATAAAAGAAAAACATCACCGCTCTGAAATATTTACAAGCAAACAAGAGGGACAACATTGAAGCATTTGTGTTTCTCCATGAACAAAATAGTAGATTTTCCCACACATGATTAGAGGGCTGGATTTTATAGGAATGATATATCGGATATTCGATTTGGGTTGACAAGATTAATTTTTATCTCGTCGAAAAATAATTTCACGAAGAATCAATTATTAACTTATTTTCCGGCGATAACCAATATGCAATAATTAGAAATAATTAAAATAAGTATCCTCCTCCTTTTGTCCAGGTTCCTTTTGTGTAATCTTCGTTCATAGTTTGATCAACTTTATTTGAAAGAAGATTTAATAGTTTCCAGTGAACCAAATTGAGTCAAACGAAAGACAAATTTTTCGAGCATCTTTGAAAAAATTAATAAACGTATGTCAATTTTAAAAATCAATTTTATGATATAATTTAATTTATTTGTCGATCTATGACTTTACAAATTGATTGCATAACAGTTTCTAATTATGAAACATTAAATTTTATACCTTTTTAAGTTGCAAAAATAAGTTTCCTGATATAAAGTAATTCTCATAATAATGATGATTGTATCGTTAAGTCATAAAAGCATTTTTCAGAAAAGTAAATTTACTTCAAAAAAGTTAACTATTTGATTTAAATCATAAAAAAACTTGTTATATTTGTTTATATTCTATATAAATAAATTCGTAAGTAATTCTTATAATTTCGTCCAAACAGTTCCAAAATCTTTATCAAAATATGAATTACACTAAAAAAATCTTGTCAAATCATTGTGCATGTATAATGACCTCAGTAATTCCATTCAAAACATTTAAACAATTTTTTCAACAAAACCACTACATTATAACTATTTAAAAATTGTTTTTCGTAAATGTGCATAATATGTGTATACGAACTAATTATTAATATTAGGTATATTAATCGCATTTATATTACATACCATCTTTGTTATGGAAAACAATTTTAAAGAAATACCTTGGATTAACTGATTTTATAAATAAGTAGTTTACTATAATTTTCATTATCTAAGTATTTCTTACAAGAAGATTATGCAATCATTCTAATTGATTAATTGATCAACCAAAACGTTCCTTTTTTACTTGGTTATCATTAAATACAGCATGTACTATACGAATCTATGCAAATCTTTAGAAAAAATGTTTTGAAAAAAGTTATGAAATGTCGTAAGATTAAAAGTTTACTAGAAGAAGAATTTTGTTTGATACAATTTGTATTGATAATCTGAGTATGCAAATGATCTCACTTCAATGACGATAAATTGATTAAATCGCAAATTGTTGAAAAAGGAATTATTTAACTATGTAATAAATAACTTGAATATTTTTAAACAACAAATTTTGTGCGAAATTTGACATGGATTAATTATTTATTGATTTAATGTAGCATGAGAAGTTCGAGTCATTTGTCAACCGTGCTGTGTTCAGAATAATAAAAGTCAATTACGATATTTTCGCGGTGCTAAAAAAAAGAATAAAAGATGTTTTTGAGCACCTAAAATATTAAAACATAAAGCTAGGTTATTGGATGTTTTTTATATATTTCTTGCAATTTAATAAAACTGTATTTATGACTAAATTACCTCCCATTTATTTTTAATTATATATTGAATCATGTATTATATTTCGATACGAATTTTTTATTTAAAATTCTTATTTGAATTATTGATTTGTATGAATTTGAATATACTTTTCACATTATGGAATGGGTAAAAAATGTTGTATCATTAATCCTTACTAAAAAGATTTTTAATTAATAAAACTATGCTTTGTATGAAATATGTTTTAAATATAAAAATTTCAATTTATGGAATATTTATATTTATAATTATATTTTCATGGTCATCCTGTATAAACTATCGTTAAACAATTAGTTACTTTTGTTGATAAAATAGACTTATGGCTATTATGTTATCAATTTCGTTAAAAGTCACTTTTTGTATAACTTGAAAATGATGATCTTTTTCTGTTCGCAAAGTGGATGGTATAGTTACTTGTGTTAAACTGTAAATATCAAAAAATTATGCGTGGTGAAAAATTGTCTAGTTGTAAATATGACCTCAAATTTGTTTATGAGTATAAGTTTCAAAATATGGTACTGTATGGAACAAAAACATACGACGCTCTTATCGCCTATAGATATCTCAATTTTTATTTACACATGTTATAGGCTGCTTTCTTTATAATTTTACGATGGCAATAATTCAGAATAATGTAAGTCATAAAACAATTCTTCCTCTGATAAGTCTCCTTGGGGCAACATTAGAGCGGTAATATTTAAATGAGTTGTGTCTCGATAAAAAGAATGAAAATAAATAAAACTTGCCTTTAATGACACTGTTGTTTATTTATGGAATAAGAAAATAATTTAAGTCATTTTGTTATAATATATCATATACAATACTTAATAAATCGGTTTTTCGTTATTAGAAGCTTTAGATGTTTCTCAAAAGAACTATTATTTTAAAAATTGTAATTTATAGCTAAATAGATAGTATAGGAATCGATAATTATTTTTAAAAATCAAAAAAAAATAATTGGAAAACAATTTATCTTCGATATATATTCATTAAACTAGCTGAGAAAATTGCTGATTAAAAAAATTCCAAATGACGAAAAGTACGACAGCTTTTAGCTATAAGTAAGAGTAATTAAATATAAATTCATAAATTTAAAATGACCAAAACAACTGAGCTACCATAACATTTGCATACATGACATACAAGGTTTATTATGGAGTATTATTGAGGGGATAGGTGTTAGTGCTTTGTTTATTCCATTTGCCGACGTCTGTTGTTGAAGTAGCCTTTATATCGATGTATTGCTGCACGGGCCATCGCTGGAATGGAAGAAAATGACAGTTCAGCGTTTATTTTTCAAGAAGTTTACACGCGTAATGGAAGTAATACAGACAAAATAAATATATTAATGTAAAAGTTAATAGGTGAAATTATTTGTTTTGTCTTGTAATATGTTGTTGCTTTGTTCCTTTTGTAAACCGTGAAGGACCCCGTCAACAGACTCTTATAAATTCGTCTAAAAATATCCTCGTTGGGGAATTTTGCTACACGCTTTTGAAAGGATATTACGTCCACGCGCTAAAAATTTTAATTTGGTGATTAAAGTTTTCTCTATTTTCCAACTGTTATTGTGGAATTAATAATAAAATTATTTAACTACATTCGCCGCTACATGATTTCTAAAGAATATAGTCTCGGAAAGAAAATTTTATAAAAAGGCCAATTTTATATGGCTCAAAGCCGATAAAATCCTATAACAAATTTCAAACGCAGTCAAACATAAATATTTTAAGTGTAAGCACTTATTTTTGTAACATTAAAATTGTCTCCTATATGATAATAAATAATGGAATTTTACTCAAAAAAAGAAATAAAAAGAAATTAAATTAAATTTAATTTAATTAATTTAATTTCCGACAATACAATTTTAGTCGGATATTATAATTAATTTAATATTTCTTTGATTTTAAGTCCCGACAATTATTTTTAAATCCTATTTATGTATAATATGTACAATAATATAACTCAAAAGTTGCTCAGATAAATCTATTAAAATCAACAGAGGATCGCTATTTAATCACCCATATAATTAAGAATACAAAATTATTTCCACCATTTTAGAAAACGCCTTAAAATCTCACCACAGGGGGTAGGGAAGCTTCACATGATAGTGGAGTTTTTGAGAGTATTTTACACTCTCCTGTCTCTTTAAAAATGTCACTTTTTGGGAAGGAGCTAGCAGGAAGTAGATTTCCAGTTACGATATTGTTCCCGACGACGGAAGTTAGCAACGCCCCGAAAAGCTGGTTTTAGATAGTGATCTGGAACAGAACTTGCGTTCCTGTAAAACTTATAAAGAAACGACTATATTTAAGACCTTAGAGAAGGCCATAAAGATAGTGTATAGTATTTAATTCAATAAATTGGGGGGCGGGGGAATCAGGTGTGAGAAAATGGAACTTGCACAGTATATGGACATAGTGTTATTTTATTATTATTTTAATACGACAGAAACTTTACTGCTAGAAAAAAATTAAGTTGTTAAGTGTCAATAAACTATTAGAGTATATTTTAAGTTGTATCGAAACTTTTTGCTTCTATATTTAATGTAAACAGTTTAAATAGAATTGAAAAATCAGGGAAACGGTTTTCTAGAAAATTGGAGAATGTGTTAATTAAAATCGAATTCTTTAATTTATTGGATTGAAATGAAAAGATACAAATTTGTCAAATTTAAATTGGAAAACTATAGAGGTGACATTCTATGTAATTAAAAAAACGACTATATCTAGGAAAAAAGCAGGAATTTGAAGTGAAAATTAATTAACCAATAAGTTGTACACATCAAACCAGTTTGATGCAATTAAGAATATATCAAAATTAAAATTATAATGATCAGATTCTTAATTTCTCATATAAATATATTTAACATTATAAAATAATTTAATAAACGATAATAAATTTTAAATAATATAATATAATTGGAACAAAATGTATTGATAGTTTAAAATTTTTCATCAAATTATTTGTATTATTTATGCAGCAATCAATTTGTTTACAAAATATGATATATTCTGAATACGATAACAATAAAATTGAAGCAAAATATGATATATTTATATTTTACTTCAAATGTATTGTTTTTATTCTTAATCGTGGGATTATTACATAATTTATTATTAAATTACATCTAGAAATTTAAAGTATTGTCTAATTGTTTTCTTTAAAAATGTCAAAAATATATTTTATAAAATTTGAATTTTATTATTTTAAAGTATTTTGCATACAGAATGTAATATAAGGTAATCAATTTCTTTTATATGTCAAAAAATATGTTTGGTACATTTTAATAAAATCAATTTTATTTTAATTTTTACATTAAACAAATTTAGTATTTTAAAAATATATAATAATCCTTATATTTAAAAGTTACAACTTTTTGTATAGATAATTTGAATATTTCAAAATATATAATTTGATCTTATTTGTATAAAAGCTTAATTCTAAAAACAGGACATTCATTAAGAAAAAAATGCTAAATTTATTTACAACAATTGGAATTGCTGTAAAGTTAATTGTGTGTTTACTTTACCCCATATTATAGAATAATAATATTTAATTGGAATATAATTGAGTCATGTTAATTTTACTAGTTAATATAAATTCACAACCAAGAGTTGGAAAAGGTGATCTTAATTAGCTCGCTGTAATTTCGCAAGACGTTATGATCGGGTTCTAATCCGGTTTTTATATTTTAATAGAAACAGTTTTTTTTTTATTCCGAAAAGAGTCAAAATGTTTAACTTTCTAGGGTTACAAATTAATTTGTATATATGCGTTTATAATTTTATAAAAATTTATTTTAAAATTAAAAATGTTGTACAAAAATTGTACAAAATTATTTTATTTTTAGAGTACAATGCTCATACGACTTATTTTTGAAAATAAGTTTTGAAAACAGGAAATTACTTCTCATTAAAACAATCATTTTTCGTCTAACGTTTTTGAAAAGCTTTGAAAATCCATGAATGGTCAATTCTGGCTCATTTGTCGAATAATAGATTAAATGTTGAAACAACCCAACTGCATATCATTCTAACAAATAATTATGAATTAAATTAAGTTTGTTTTACTACAGCAATATAAAAAATGAAATTGATAAAGTTATAGGTGCACGTAAAATAAATATATATTAAAATACTTACTTTTAATAATTCAAATTTATTAATTGAAGATACTCGAAATGCATGGTATAATAAAAATTGAACAAATTCCCCTGGAACAATTTTATTATGTATAAATGTAGATACTAAAATATAATATTTTGTTATCACGGAATTTAATTAAATTAATTGTGTATTCATAAAATGGAAAATTAAATTAGAATACAATGAGAATTGTTTGTTTCCAATTTTTGTTTTACTGTTTTAACTAGCACGAATAAATATAGTTATCTTAATTAATTTTTCTCTCAAAAGAAACATTATTTATATAAAAAAAGCTAGCGTACATGTATAAAATTACGAAAATCATCACTTGTTTTCTGGAAAACTGAAAAACTTTTAATTAATCTAAAAAATCTTTTTGTTTATTTTAAGTAAAAAATTCTTTATATTCAATATTCTAACTTATAATATTCTTATAATATACTTATTATAACTTATTCATTGTAAATAAAACATTTCTAAAGTAAAAAAATATTAAAATTTATTTAACTTTGATATTCTTTATTCAGGTTTACAAATTTAAATTAAAATCTGTCTGCGTTTATAACATGTTACAAATAAATTTAAGCCTAGAATATCAACTCGACAATATAGGAACGCCGATATAGTGAATTAGATCAAATAATCTTAACTTAAGAATGTAGGCTTCTTTTTCTCTTTCATATAGCTGCTGTATTCATTTCTTGGGTAATCAAATCACTAAATTCCTGTGTTTACTTCTTACACATGAAATATTTAAGTTTTGTTATTTCTACAAAAGGTCCACCTCTACTCTTTATTTTACCGAGAGAAAAAACTTAGTGCAATATGGATGTAAAATATTTATACTAGGAAGAGGTTTCTCTATCCGTATAGTCCTTGACAGTGTGTTAAAACCTCTGTGTTTTACTAACGAGTCTCAAATGTCAACTTGAAAATAGTTTAAAGAAATCTCGCCATAGCTTGGCAGCGCAGCAGTTTTGTCATCATATTTATAAGTTTTAGGTCATAGAAAAAATCCATATAGTTGCAAGATCTAAATCAGAATATATAAGTTGTACATGTGTACGTGCATATTATGAGAAATGTTTTAATTTTTTCAGGAAATTGATTTACGAACAGCTATTGAACAAATGTTGCGCTACTTTTTATATTAGAGTTATAAATTGAATCAATTTAATAAAATATCTATAAATTAATTCATAGTTGCACATTTCAAATTTTACGCTCAGAAATGAAATTTAAAATTCAGATTTTAATATCTGTTACTTCTTGATATCTGTTACTTCTGTTACAACTTGATGTCTCCAATTCTTCCAACTATATTGACTCTAGATTTCGATTCTTCAATTCTTCGAGTATTTAAAATGAAATAATTAATAACATTTACCAAAAGAATGCCGATTTAGAAGTTCCTTCACAAGAAATCATTCACTTGTAGCTTATCAAACAAAAATTAATTCTAAAAATTTAAATATTTGGGAGTTATCTAAAAGACTGTCTGGAAGGTGTAGATTAGAGGTCGGAAGAATACTTTTATTGAAAGATCTTTCCAGAATCTTAGCTGAGATATAAATACTGTCGAAATAAATTCCTCAACTTAAAATTTTAATTTTATAGAAATGTCAATTTTTACCATATTTTTACAATTAAATATTAAGAATATATTCTAATAGACTGTATATAATAATATTAACATAACCCCTTCTCTCAACCAACAATCTTCAAATGTTAGAATAAACAATTGGAATGAGTGAGAACACATTTCTATATCAAAATGTTATCCAAGAAAATGTTATGAAACTTTAAAAGCTTATAATTATTTTTGAAATTCATAAAATATACTTATATTGTTTTCTTCATTTTAAAGTTAAAATTATATTAAGTGAACGGCTAATCCGAACATCAATAATGCAGAATTTCATTATATTATGTTTCGAATAAAAATATTTCACATCTAATTCAAAATTGTTTTTATAAAATAACTTTTTTAATGGAATTAATCCATGCAACCTCAGCAAAGATCATATATTGCGTACATCGAATTCTATTATGTACACATTATACATCTAACCTAAATAATATATTCCAAAAACTAACGAATTAAAATTTGGTAAACTGTAGAAAGCTGTATTATAATTATACTTCAAATTAGGTCCTGTTTTAAATGTGTAATTTCAAATAAAATCTAAATTTCAACAATTATTTTTATTTTAATTTAACAGTTTGGGAATTCTCATATCCTGACTAAATCGCGATAAAACAAAATTTAATGTTGTTTTGCTAAACAGCTGTGCCCTCAGTGTTGTTCAAAATCTGCCGGTGGCTAGCACTATTATACAAAGAGATGGAATAGATATACCCAAGCCACAAGACATCGGCCATGAGGCGTTACTTTTTGCCTTAAATGACATTTTCCGGGAGCGTAGAATTATCTTCCTTTGCAGTTCTTCAACTCAAGGAAACAAATAGGTTCGTTTGAGAGAAAACGCGGAAAGAGAACAGAATTGATAATAACGACTCTGTGTCTATTTCCAATAATTAATTTGCTTGCTGGGGATCCCTGTTATATAGAACTCTGCATTTGACATAATATGACAGTATCTCCTCGTCGCTGCTATTTATCACAGGAAAAATCGATTTTTAAATCGGCCAATTTCCAATTTTTCTGATAAAGCGTTTGGTTTAAATAATTTCCTGTTGACACGAAAATTGTCGCTATCAAAGCAATATTTCTAGATCATTGTAAGAGTAAATGGCGATTTAATAACTGAGAAATTTATTATCTATTTTATTACACAAAAACTAATTTTGTGCATAATAATGTTTTGCTTAATCTTTGCATTACCGTATTTAATCAAACAAGCTGTGGAACCCACTATGTTACCATTTTAATTAATGAGAAATTAAAATAAAATTAATTTGAATTTCATTACCAGCACCCAAAGCGAAGAAAACTCATAAAATCATATACAAGCATTTCTTCAATAAGCAAACGTTGTTTAAAATTATGCGTAATATTGGTTGAAATTGTCATATAATTTAAATCAGTTGAAGTTTGATTTCTTTCACAATTCACTAAAACTATAAATCAATATCAATTATCAAAATTACCTTTAAATAAATTTCAAAAGCAAGGTTAGTTTCCAAGGTTTCTTCGACTTGTGAAGGGCCAAAGTCTCGTTCGTTATTTGGACGGTCTAGAGTGCTCTTAAGATGCCGAATATACCCGCAGGCCAGCCGGAGGATATCCAACTTTGACAGCTTGGTGTCCAGGGGAACGCCGGGCAGCGCCTGATGAAGCGACCGAAAGGCATCCTGCAGAACACGGATTCGATTACGTTCTCTGCCGGCGCTCTCAATCTGCGGAACCGAAAAACGGTGCGCTGTGTTCGCATGCTGCAATGGCGCACAGGGTTTTTTATTCCTACGGGACACCTGAAGAGATCAGGAGTTTAACTTTGACCTTAACTTTGTAAAATGGTATAATAAGATTGTATCAGTTGTATCAATCAAGTACACATTTATTTTTAATTGTTCAATAAAAAATTTCCTAAACGAACTCAAATTCAAAGTTAAAAAATTATTTATTATATCATTCAGTAACTGTCCACTGTTATAATTGAAGCAAAACAAATTGATGGATATAAATTATTCAAAATTGACTCGTTTATTTAAAATGTTATCTTTATTATTTTTTAATATGGGTAAATTTCTTCATCTGAAAAGAGCAATCCATAAAATCTGCATATAAATAAAGTTGTCTCTGGTTCTGACTATCAAATATGTACCTAAAACATATTTATAAATGTATACGAAAAACATTATTGCTTGGGTAGTTTTATTATGTTAGCGCTGAGTTTAAATTGTAGCATTTTTATACTAGAATTATGACTCTATAAATATTGTATTAATTTTTATTATCTAATAAAACAAAAAACATCATTTCATAGTAACATACATGGTTAGAGAAACTGCATCAAAAAATTGAGTTATACTATATTAAAAGTTTAAATCATAAAACTAATATATATGGTCAAATATTAATTCAAGCTATTTTTTACTTACAAGTAGTCCAGTTTTCATTCTTAACAAATAAATTTAGCAGCTTAATCGGTTTAAATTCTTACTCTTATATTGATGAGTAATCGAATATTTGAAGAAGTCACCAATAGACGAAATAAACAAGATCTTAATTTTAGATAATTATGAACATTCCAATATAATTTTCTGTCCATCATAATACCATGGATATCGTTTACACGTAGAAAGTTTATCGATTTTACAATACTTGATGAGAATATTAGTAATTCCATTATTAAAAGTGGAAATGACATAAAAGGATTTGAATTTCAAAATGTAATATTTTAGGTAAAAATGTTTGATTGATGTTTAGATAAGTATGACATTTATTAAAGAATGTTTGAAGAATAATTTATTTTTTCTTATATTTTTACTCGCAAAACCAAGCTATTGAATTATTGCTATTTTTCAAAACGTATAATCAATAATCAAAAATATTGACATTTTATGAGTATCGCTACTTTCAATTAATTAACATGTTAAATTTTATGCTCAGAAAAATTGGTAAATTTTAGATTGAGAGGTTAAAAAATCATTTTTTTATACTTTAAAAATGTAAATCTTTTTATAATTCTTATTTTTCATACAATATTTAAAAGATTAAAAAATTATCTATCAACAAAAATAGCTTTTAATTTTACACGCAAATATGAACTTGAATTAGTAAAAACAAAAGATTTGATTCAATCGCCATTCAATTTTCATATATATTGTGTTACATTATTTGGTGTAATAATGTCACAATTACTTTCAATTAATATCGAAATCGTTATTTTTTATGTCTCACTACAAACTGAATGACGAAACATCTTAATCTCCCGTAAAAGATTGTATCTTTACTTCAAGAAAATTGATTTAATAATTGAATAAACCAAATTAATATCAGAAACGCATATACATATGTCCAAAAATTGCTTACATTATTTTAAAAATGCTACATTGTTTTATATGTTAGAATATTGAGACAATCAAATTAGTATTAATACGATGCGGTCATACGTTTATGTTATAAAGTTAAAACTTTTTTAAAAAAGTATTGATATCCAATAAGATTAAAGTCGTATAAAACTGAATACATACAGAAATAATATTATAAATGCTTAGTCAGTCAAAATTTTGTTTAAGCTATATCAATGCTTTAATGGTGTGATGATCTATACCACATTTTTCGTCATTTTAGCTGATAACAATATTTATATTGACCCAAACAAGCAATTTGCACTCAAAATTTGCTACAATTTATCTCATTTTATTATATATATATATATTGTAAATTTTAAAATTTATATCAGCTTATTATAGATTAAGTAGAGACAACATTTCATTGTCAAGATTTAATTCGAGATTTCTAATCTGTCCAAATATTTATAAATATATAGGATGTAGTTTGTCTGGTCTTAATTGATTTTCAATGATATAATTACAAAATATTAACTATATGAACTATACATACTGACATATGGAAATCCTTTATATTTAATGTTGTGACTGTATTTATAGATTTTAAAAATATCAATTCAGTGTTTTATTGATCATTGTCGGATAAATGCAACTAGAAAAATATTTTGAAACAAACAAACGAATAAATGATTAAGGCCTTTTAGTGATGAATAAACAAAATTTTAAAAATATACATATTTTAGAGAAATATTAAAGTTTGAAACATCTTTTTTAGATGTGCGGAGGAAAACTACTTTAAGTGGTATAAATAACATTTTAGATAATTAATATAGGTATTTTTTTATACTCTGTTGCAAATATATTTAAAATATTTAAAACTGTCAAACTGTCAAACGTTTTACAAAAAGTTTACGAAATCTTTAAAAAAATTTAACAGAATTTTTTTTATAACTTTAAAAAATCATTAGTTACAAATGTTTACAAAAGTTTTAAATCACTGTATCTCTCAAAAATATCATATATTTACAGAAACTAAGTAAGACTGCTAATTTGTATTTTCTAATCTTTTTATTATAATTACAAAAAAAAGAAAAAAAGTTATTTAATATAAGTAATTATTATTTTCCTTAATTTATATTGCCAGTAATCGACTTTTGGGACAATCTCAAATCTATTAAGTTACGTTTGAAATCTTTTTGATTCCCGATATTAGTCGGAGTTGCTATAAAATTTCGTTTATATAAAAAACAAAACTGATATATATATTCTCAGAGTGTGTTGTGTATATGTGAGATTTCACAATCATATTTGCGTTATGAACACTGAAAATTGTAATTAGAGTTATGAACAAGTCCCAACAGATGTAATTATATTGATTTCAAATGTTTAATAATTCAGGAAATATGATCAAATTCATCACAGAAATCTGAGAGATGAAGATAGAAATTTACATTGATTTTTTAATCATATTGCCAATTAAATTATATACCTACTGTAGATTACAATATGCACAAAAAATGTATCTAAAAGTTCCCAAATTTCGTTCACAACTTGAATAAATCGTGATTTTTATCGCTTTTTGGAAGATAAATTTATATTTTCTCAAAGCTTTCTTAAGAGAGGTAGAAAAAAATATTCATTTTTGACGTTAGGCGTATTCTAAAGGTTTAAAACATTTGAAAATTCCCCTTCTAAAAAGGAAAAAATTAAAAGATCACGCAACCTTTTTCTTATATTCTTTTGTGAATGGATTTCGAATAAGATTTGGAACAGTCCGCAATTATATGCATGACTGGTGTGACATCGTAAAATTAATCTGGAATGGATAAAAATATCAATAAATCTGTGCTTTACCTATATACAACATTAAAATTAACTAAACTAAAATTCACTCAGTTTATAGTTAAATACATAAACCAACTTTATTTTTACGGTGTGGTTAGTTAATTTCAATTTCATAAATAGTTAAAAATCAACTTTGAAAAGTAGTTTTGTGAGTTATTCAATTAAAATATATATTTGATATTTTATAATCTTATAAAAAGTTTTAAAACTACTAGTTATAGGTGCATTCCAGCAGAACTTAACAAGAATATTTTTCTTTGAATTAAGATGAATATTCGTGATTGAATGTGTCTGGGTAATTTTTGTTACTTCAAATAACATTGACATTTTTGTTATTTTTAATCGTAATCGTATTATACCACTCAGAAGTAGTAAGTTGATAAGTAAAAATAATTAAAATTAATTTTATACAAGAATTTGGAAAAAGAAAATAATAAGTGACATAACGAACTACATTACATTTTTGTGATTCAAAACAAAAGCAATCAACAATGTAATTAATCTTGGTTAAGACCTTTTGGAATTTATATAAAAATAGTAATTCAAAAACATGGTTCGCCGAGAAATTTTAATGGGAGCTAGATTTCATATTTATAAAAATAAACTAAAAAATTGAAATCAAAATTTTTAAACAAAATTATATTACAATAAATTTTATTAATATCATAATATACTCAAGCATATTTTATGATATGTAATCATGTTTTAAATTAAATTATAATCGGTTTTTGATAAATATATCGATTTAAAATATAGTCTGATATTCATTTATATCTGTTTATTTAATAATAAAACAAAACATAGTCAATTTTTAAATAAAATCTAAAAATACACCTTAATTATTATAAAACTGTTTCTGCCCTATTCCTCATTGTTCCTGGCCTGTTACTCATTGTTCCTGGCCTGTTACTCATTGTTCCTGGCTTGTTACTCATTGTTCCTGCCCTGTTCCTCATTGTTCCTCCCCTGTTCCTCCCTTGTTCCTGCCCAGTTCCTCATTGTTCCTCCCCTGTTCCTCCCCTGTTCCTCCCCTGTTCCTCCCCTGTTCCTCCCCTGTTCCTCCCCTGTTCCTCCCCTGTTCCTCCCCTGTTCCTCCCATGCTCCTACCCGTTTTGGGTCCTTTTACTACTGGGTCCATTGTCTTTTGGTCCCTGACTATTTTAAAAAATGTTGACTTCGCCGTGTCTAGAAAAAGTGATTTTTAAAATTTGAAAAGATTGTTTGGTTCGTTTTATATAATTACAAAAAAATTTACCTTCCTAGTTTATATTTCCCAATTTTCATTAAAAAATATTTGTTTTTATTTAAAATTATTTTTAATGTTTTTTGTAGGTAATTAATTGTGAAAAATTTTCAAAAAACATTGATATATATATATATATAATTTAAAAATTGTTCTCAGTGTTTGTAAAACTTAAATACAAAAAAATAAATTAATTTCGGAGAATATATTTCTTAAAATTGTACTGCTGGTTTTACATATGATATTTTATAATCGTGCAAACTATTGTTTTTATTTATAAATGAAATATTTCAATTATTTCAAATAATTTTTTTTATTATACTCGTATCCTATAAAATATCTGATTAAATAAACTATTGGTATTTATAACTAATTAGTATTTGCTAAAAAAATAGTTATTTTTATTTTTCAATATTCCAAAGAAAAATTATATAATACAGCTGTGAGTATACGGAGAAGGAAAAATCATCAATTAAAACTTAAACTATACAGCAGGTTCTTTTCCTAAGTTCTTCACACACTCGGATAATTAAATGGAATAGATTTTAGAAGGAATTTCTTTGATGAATTATATACAGAGCATTAACGGTATTTTGTTTTTCTGTGGTCACTTGCAGATTTAGAATTGCGACTGTCAAAGATTTCAAAATTAATGAACCAGCTGACACTTCAACAAGTATTCCCAAATGGAAAAAGGAGTCCGAATTGAAAAAAAAGAAACAGTTTCGATTTTAATCCTAATTAAACTGGGGAAGAGAAAATGACAAGACGAATGGGAGAATGTTTATGGTCTTTCCAATTGTGAATAAATGAATACAAGTCTTTAATGTTTGAATAAATAAATAAATAAATAAATAAATAAATAAATAAATAAATAAATAAATAAATAAATAAATAAATAAATAAA
>JAUZNC010041214.1:0-17581 GCA_034780395.1 Vannuccia rotundouncinata | reverse complement strand
TCTGGAAATGCCTTAACCATTAAAAGTTAGCTACTAAATTTAAACCTATGGAGTGACTAAGCGAAACCTTTGGGTAAGCGCGAACAAGTCTACTAAGTAAGTAAGTAAGTACTGATTTGATTTGAGTTTTTGTTTACATCTTTAAAATTATCAAAATTTAAATTGTAAAACTTTATTGTATGTGTTATATTTTTTAATGATGTTATTATTATATATATTTTATCGGTTATTTATATTGATGGAGATCTGACGTCCGTCTTTTATTCTGACAAATTATGATAGCTGATCGAAGGGACTGTCCGATAATAAAAGAATAGGGATAATTTATAGATTATAGATTATAGATTCACAACGAAGAGTGATAAGGAGGGTAAAAGTTAGCGTACGTTACGTACATTTTTTAATTTGTCGTTGCATTGTTCAATTATTTTTGCATTCAGTCATTAACGCAATCCATAATTTTTAAGTTATGTGTTCATATATATCATCATAGAAAGATATAATTATTTATATTTATATGTATGTAACTGTCTGAAAATGACGTCACGCTCGATAGAGGGGGGTTGTTTGATAAATCCGTGACAATTAAGCGTGATGGAGGAGGGTTGGTGTTTCCCAAAATGGTAACGTCACAAAATCTTTTGCTATTAAAATTATAATGACCCGAAAATAATTAACCAATGAGGACACAATAAGGAAACTAACTAACAATTTTGAATTTGTATAACCGTTTGGAGAAGTAACTTAAGGAAAAGGTAAGGAAAAGGTTAAAGCACATAATTGTTTGAATTATTTTTTTTAATTATTGTGTTTGGCACGGAGGATTCTAAAACTGCTTGAAAATGTATGGATTTAAGACAACTATATTTAGATCTTTTAATGCCTATATACCCCAATCTGCAAAATGCAAATGCCAAAAAGAAGTAATTTGCTTGTAAAATAAAAATATGAAAAAGTCGGATAATTTCTAATTTTTTTAATTGTTAGTTTTAGGTCTAATCTGGATAAGGAGAAAATTAGGAGCCCTCATTTAGGTATAATTATTATTGAGTATAGAAATAAGCAATACAATTATCTATGTAGGCTATTTCGTGCAGGTGAAAGCGCATGGCCATCCCATCCTTTGCATTGCTAGGGCCCGCATCTTTTCTGGCAAAGTAACTTTTTCTAATATAAAATCTGTGCTAGAGTTAAAACCGACTGTGGCTCTTAGAGCGCGAGCGAGAAGGCAAACAATATAACATATTACAGCTAGCTGATAATATAGAAGATAAAAATCTAAACTCTAATAAACTAACAACATATCAAAAAATATTATGAGGGAGTTCTCTTTATGATATATGCGTCCGTCACTTATGTATTGTGTCGCACTCATATAACAAGGAAGTCATGTTTATAATACCTGTTGGTATCATGCAGTTACCTCGTTGATTCGATCATGACCTCTAAACAAATCAATGCTCAACAATTGGTCGTTGGTATGATTCTATAGCATTATTTTTTGTCAAGAAATCCAATCTTTGTATCAATTGTTATGCTTTTATAAATAGGGGACGAGAAGGGTCCGCTGTGGATATGTGGGATATCTCGAGATATTTACCATATATAAAAATGAATATCTCGAGTTATCCAACAAAAATATTTTCTCTTGCAAAATCAAAATTTATGTCTATAAGATAGGATATAGGTATATATGTTATAATGTTGTAAGAAATGTGTTTTACACAATGTATTTGAAAGGGGCAAAAAATGTTAGCTCGCATGTTTATGCAACTGCAACAGTTGTCTATGCTACTATGCAGCATGTCAAAGACCTTCAGGATGGTCATCAGGCGATTTTGGCTGCCATTGATGAGGCGACGAGAACGGGTATCGGAGTTATAACTCCAGGATGAGACCCAAGCCCTGGATGTCGTCGGAAATCCGGAAGGCGACCAAACGTCGCAATCTCCTACGCCGCGAAGTCGCCATGAGGCGCGCGGAATGGATTCAGTCCTGTGCTGAAGTGCTGGAGCTCATCCTTGCTTCCAAGGATTCTCAGTAGAGGGAGTTTTTCCAGGGCGCCGTCTGGACTGCAGGGGCCAACCAGCTGTGGCGAGTGGTGAAGTTTCTCGCTGGGTCGCCTAGCTCACCCAACCCCAACGATAAGCCGTAGCCGAGAGGGAAAGACGACGGGTTTCAGATCGGGAATCCAAAGTTCGAATCCCAGTCGTGACATTCACCCGAGAAAAAAACATAGATAACTTAGTAAGCACACGACATATTTTGTTAAGTTTTAGCATATTCTGCAGAAACATAGATAACTTAGTAAGCCCATATATATGGTGAATGGGGTTCCGAAAAGGCTCATAATAAATCGGGATTACGCTACCTACCTCCAGCCCGCCAGAAAAGTGGCCAGGTATCTCGTGGGAGCAGGTCTTTAGCCCAAGGACCGAGTTAAGAGGTTACAAAGTCTGGAAATGTGTGCCACCTCCTAGGTGGTGTCCAGAGGAAAACTGACTATGCTACATTCATTTGTATAGTGAGAAGAAAGCATACAAATATGGTGCATTAATATTGTGGGCTTTGAAAAGACAATGTATACCGAGCAACAACAACAACCCCAACGAGTGATGCCACGATCGTTTCCCTGCTAAAGGCCAGAATCCCGATGGCTCAGTTGAGTCTTTCGACCAGTCAGACTCCCCTCCAGCGTGGCCAATACCACGAAACGCATGGTAGCTACGATATTGTCCGAAACTGGATTTTGGACTCTAAATTTTTTTAAATGAAGCAAGGTTTTTTAGGGTAGCCAACATCTAAATCTAAAATAAAATTCAAATATATTTTGAGTATATTTTTTGAAAAAGTTAGAGTATATAAATTTAGGAAATAATTTTCACTTAGAATAATTAAAATGTTAATTCAAATTAAATTAAATTCTATTTAATTCTAATTAAATACAAACACCAATAAATAACAAACGTATAATAATTAAATGAAAGTATATACCTATTCGTAGGTTTATATAATATATGCATTTTTTTATCATAGAGAGATATTTCAATTTTAGTATAATACAAAATGAAGATATTTATTGAAAATTTCAGGAATTTTTTTTTTATAAAGTAAGTTTTTATACATTCTTAGCTGATGGTAGTTCAAAAATCAATTTCCAACACACATTACAAAAATTTGTAACTATAAATAATACATAATTATCTACATAGTACACAGTGCTTTTAATTGTAATACAATGGGTTGTAAAATGAAAGATAGATTCAACACATCTATAAGCACTTTGAGAAGCTTCACGCATATAAAGTACTGTAAAATAAAGTTATTTTTATTATTATTTAAGCTGATTAGGTATTAATCTGACATTAAAAAGCATTGAAACTGTTTTGAAATATAAGCCAAAATATCAATTTAGAGATATCAATTTTTTACAAAAAAAAAAAATTATGTGATAGTTGACTGAATTCCAAAATTATTTTTAGTGACTTTTCTGTGTGTTTCTGCGATTTTTCAAGAACTTGACAACATGAAATACATAAATATGAAAATATTTATACAAAATACATTAATATGAAAATATTCATGCAAAAAATAAGAATATCAGATATAATGTGTTTATGCTCTGAAGGAGCAAGTTGCATGTTTTATTGGGGATATGAGATTCACGGGCGGAGGCACTGATTATAGGGTGGTAGGGGGGGGGGCTTTGCCACCTGAATTTTTGTGGTTTTAACAGTAGTATAAGCAATTGGAGACTAAAAAGAAAATTTAAATGGTAAAGCATGCTAACAATAGTGAAGGCTTTAAATATACAATGAATCACCCAAAAGTAAAAAGTAAAGCACAAATGTAAAACTTAAGGTCTACTATTTTTTGAACATATATGACTATAGTATAACATAAGTTTATTAGTTATATAACATATTATTAGATCATTGTGTAAATAAATTTTGAAATTATCACCAATGTTTCATAAAAAATCCAATTTAGTAATTTACAAAATGACCTCAGAGGCCTCCACAATTCAGGAATTATCTAGAAAAAATCCCATGGTAGAATAGCTAAAAATCGAGTATATGTATATAATTGTTCAAATTCCAGTATATTCGAGTAAGAAATGTGATAAAATTTTTAATTTTTAATTAAAAAAAACTTTAAAATACAATTATTTTGACACTACAGCTCAATAAAGGTTCAAATGAGGATTCCTCTTAATGTGCGCACTCACTTTCAGATCCTGTCAAACAAACGAACTTAAAGTCGGATGCCTACATGTCTTTTAATCCTCCCTAAACAAATTTTAGAGTATTTTTAATTATTGGTTTTTATTATGGACGCGGCCTACATAGGAAATCTCCTATAGATCCAATTTTTTTCTTTGAACTTAAAATTCGATTTTATGCACACCATATATATTAATTGCATAGCTCGTTTTTCATTTCAGAATCCTTTTCAGAATTTCTTAATATTATGCTTATGCAACATAATCCGGTGCTAACTCAAAAATTTGAACCTAAGCTGCTACCCTCAAAATATGAAACATCCCAAATTATAAAACGCTAAAAATGAAAAAATAATTCTCATACAGGCCCATATAATTTGTACATTTTTAAAAGACTTTTTGAGGATATTCCTGAAATGTTTGAGTCGATTATGACAACCAAACAATTGGCACACATATTTTTTACCCTAAAAACCCGTTTTTGGTCTCTTACAGCTAGAGAAAAAGTAAACGTCTAAATTGAATTCTGTCAACGGATTCGGTCGTTTTCCTTTATATGAATGGAAGATATAACGATTTCCATTTCTGTGTATCTTTTGTATATATCTTATTTTATCCTTTATAACGTCCTATGCTCCACATTTTGCCTTAGGTCACTATTTTGTAATTATCTAAAAAAACACATAATAGGATTTTGAAAATCAAATAATTATCCCTTTAAAAAGAATAAAAAATATAAACGTCCTCGAACGAATTTAGACCTAACACTAGGCAATTCTTACCACTAATAAACGCTTCTAGTAATATTATTATACACAGTCTTACATATTATGTAATAACCTTAAGCATTCTTAACCAATGTTACAGATATTACTTAAATAACTATAATAAGACAAGCGCATATATATATTATTCACCGCATCTTAATTATCAGAAAATAATATAATAATTTCAAAAAATTTATTTATAAACTCGTTTTTAATTAACTATAATTTCATAATTTCATAAAGCAATTTTCCTAGTATTCGCAATTTCATAAAATTTATAAAATATAAACTATGAAATGAAACTATATATATTATTGTGGTTTATAAAATGGCATATATATTCATAAAGCAATTTTATATTTTTACCAATTTGTTTCATATTGTATTTTATTTTACGTTACATATTTATTTATAGCAATATAGTATGGCGGCGGACCATTAAGACCATCTGTGTATATGTTTAAAATACTGTGGATAAGTATATTTTCTTATAATAAAAACATTTGTTTTACTTTGCATTAACAAAATCTAAAACAACTTTTACAAATAATTTTCATTATTCGAAGAAAATTTTATTTTTGTTCAAATTACTATTCAAATTGTTTTTATTTAAAATATTTAAAACATTTTAATGTTCAATTATAAGTTTAATTAAATTATTAATTATTTTTATATATGTATACTCCATGCCTTTATTTCAATTTTCCTTTATTATTTTTTTGATTTAAATCAAGTATCCCTCTATTTAATGCTAATATTTTGTTGTTGTTGTCGTCTTGGTGCTTAGTATTTACAATGAATAAAAATAGTACGGTAAATCTTTTAGACGAGTCCGACATTAAGAAGTATGTAATAGAATACATCAAAAATGAAAAACTGGGAGTTGACTACAGTTCTTTTTTATATGGAGAAAGTAAATGCACAGCATGGCTCATGTGTCATGAAAAAGGTATTAATATAAATTTTAAAATATCTTATTTTATAAAAATGCGATGGTTAAATATCTTATTATTTTCAAATATAAAAATAAACTAAAATATACCATGTATTTTTAGATTAAAAATTTTTTAAATAAGTTTAAAATATTTTATTCAACATTTTAAAGTCATGTTTTTTCCATGGAATTGTCATGGATGAGATTTTGGATATTTCCTTTCTATTTATGTATAAAAATTGGCTTGTTACAGGTAAGATCCTGTTCATAACAGCCATAGAAAACCATCATGTTTTAAGATAAGGCAGGCCATAATTGATTTCTTGTTGACCAAGTTTTATCAAGTAAAAAAATAAAAATAAAGTTGGCTACTCTGTAATTTTTAAGTGGTTTTTAAATAATTTTATTAGATAAAACACCAAAAAGCATAACTCTGAAAATCTAAAATGTTTGGTTCAAACCAACTGATTCCAGATTGGTCAACCAAATGTGAATCTCAAAATTGCATTATACCTGCACTCTATATGTAAAGAAACAAATGATATTTAAATATATTTTTTATTTAAAAACTCATATGACATTGAAATCTGATTGTAAAATATTCCTGTTTGGTCAGACTAAATCAAAATAGGTCACTATTATATATTACATTATTAGAACTATTTTGTACTTGACAGGACTGATTCTTAATTGGTCAGACCAATTATAATTACTGATTTAACATATGTGTATAAACATATTCTTATTACATGATATAAAAACCAATATGGTTAATTATAATATATAGTAATGATATATTCTAATTTAGTCCAACTAAGCTTTATAATCATATTTCAATTTCATATGAGTTTTTCAAATAATAAATACATTCAATTTATTTATTTCTTTGCATATAGAGTGCATGCAGATAAAGCATGATTTAGAGATTTAAATTTGGTTAATCAATCTGGAATTGGTTGGGCCAAACATAAATTCCTGATTGGTCTGACCAATTCCAGATTAGTTGGGATTCACATTTGGTCACCAACATAGACAATATAATTTCTTATAACATTTCATAAGCTTTTGAAATTATTCATAAATTTTAAATTCAATTTTAAAAGAATTATTTTATATAATTATATTAATGGAACATATATAAAACAAAAATTTCATTGAATTAACAATAATATGTATATATTTTGTTTTCTTTACAGGTTGTCTAGCAGGAATTCCATTTGTGACTACAATGTTCAATCATTTAGGGTGTACTATAGAATGGAACATGGCAGAAGGAGTTGATTTGGAAGAATCAAATTCTGTAATTGCCACTATTGCAGGTCCAATTAGACAAATTCTCAAAGCAGAAAAGCTAGCTATTACCATTCTGACTCGAGCCAGTGGAATAGCAACAGTTGCCAGAAAGTAAGATTATTTTAAAAATAAAAATTTAACAGTGTTTTGACTACAATAAATTATTGTATTTATTATATTAATATATATATATTTTTAATTTTTTAAAACTAATATTTTCAATTTAAAAATTGTAAAATACAGTTATTTGAAAATATTTGCAGTAAAATATGATTCTTTTATTTAACTTCTAAGTTGATGTAAGTTTCATTCTAATTTGATCTTCTCTTTATATCATGATATTATGAATTTTATTACATTAATTTTAGAAATATTAAGTATATAATAACTAAAAGGTTTTATGGTAATCTATGTAGAATAATGAGGAATGTTTTATTGCTATATTTTAAATTATTATATTTTTCCTTTCTTACAGACTTTCTCTAGCTAAAGATAAAACAAATTGGAAAGGTCGTTTTATGGGAGAACCATGTACAACACCTGGCTTTGGCCTAATTGAGAGTTATGCAATGACCCTTGGTGGACTTGATGATGAGAAAGGTTTTCCTTGTGTGCAAATAACATCCAATCATATTATTGCATCTGGCAATGTTTCTAAGGTACAATTATTGTTATATAAATATTGTTTTCCTGGAAATATATATTTTTAGAATGATTGAATTAATCTAAACTATACAGAAAATCTAACAACCGAAATTCAATTCATGATAGTGAATAATCACCTTAAAATTAGTTAAGCTTGAGGAAAATTGGTGAGTGGTAAGGTGGTTATAGAGTGGGTCACAATTTATTTCCCAAAGATTTGGTATGATAATGTCTGTATAAATTTAATAGCTTTTTTGGCAGTGTCAGGATATCTAAAAATAACAATTTTACTATTGGATATTTTGAAATGATATTTAAGTTTGTTTACTTCATTTGTAACATCTCTGACTCTAATATAATAGGTGAAATTTTTTATTATGAAAGTATTTACCGAGTTACTGGGGTTCCACTCCCTCTCAATAACCCTTGCATTTTTCTAATGCCCATTAGAAACCTTTGTCTGAGAAGCATTACATTTAATTTTAGGAAAATGTAAAAATATACCTTAAATCCAGTTCATTCCAAAAAATCGTACTTATAATCAGTTTATGGCCGGTGTTAATAAACAATGTATTTGCGTTTTTTTCGTCAATATTTATTATATTGTAAGTTCTTTTTTTGCTGGCTGTATTGTCTTATATCATTGTATGATGATTCTGTTTGTACCTTGGTTGTGTTTTGGTTGAATAAATTGTAATGAAATAAATAAGACAAGTTGATAGCAGTAGGATCTATCGACTTTTACAAAACATAACGGAGTTACAAACAGATTCATCATACACTATTAATTATATAAGGTGATACAGCCATCAAAATTGAATCCAATAAACAACGATATTGTTTATCCAACCAAAGTAAATTGTATATTCAACAATATGGCATAATGTTTTCAATCTTTTTCTCTTCAATCTGTAGATTGATGAGAAGTAGGGTTAATTTTTTAAAATTTAAAGTTGAAAAAAGAAAATATGTTTCCTTAATTTGTACAGGGTGATTAAAAAAATAATTTAATTGCTGCAATATAACGTTGCAACAAACTAAAGGTCTCATAGATTTTTTAAAGTTTTAGTCCTGTTTTAAATAAATAATTTATAAGTAATCATATTTGTCATGAAATATTTAATCGCAGGCTATTGATTGTGTACGCCGAGTGTCTGGTCCAAATATTGTCATTGAGGTTGTTTGTTCAAGTCAAGTTGGCGCTGAAGAAGCTGCAAAAGCAGGTGCTGATCTTATTCTCCTTCAACCACACAACCCAAATGTAAGATTTTTAATCTTCGAATAATTTACATTTTAATCAACGTTTTAATTTACATTTCAATTAACCGCTACTAAAAACACAATAATAGAAACCAAATTTATTTAGGTTTGTATAGCGGTAAATTTCATCTCAGTGAGTGATTTATTTTACCTTTATTTTAAATTATTTTTTTCACATAATAAATTGTATATGAAAATCATAGTTTTTTTGTATTACGATTAGGGTAAATCCATGATAAACTGTTTCTATTTAAGATCGATTTTAAATTTTTATACGAATTACAAAGAGGATTTGAACTTTATTTTACGTTGTTAAACAAGTTAGTTAATTTTACAATTTTTTGTCACATTTTGAAGCTCATTACTTGTAATATTGGAGTTTCTATATTGAATAGATAATGTGATGATTAAAAAGAATTAGAATACCATTCATAAATTGTCAATTGCGCTTCTTTAGTCATTTTTAAAATCCAATTGACCAATATAATCATTATGTAAAGCTTTCAACTTACTATCCACTTGATAATCAGGACTTTCAAGAGATCTGCAAATCAATCAAGTATCTATACCCAGGAGTTCGTGTTAAGTACTTCGGCCCTGTCAAATTTGATAACTTGAGTTTGCTAACCTCAGCTGAAGTAGATGTAATAGTTTGTAGCGGCCTCTGTCGCTGTGCTGCCCCGCTTTCGATGGATATTGCAATATTGCCCAACTCCCTGGTGTTGTCCAACTCTTCCTGCACCACCTCGAACTCCCCCACCGTCATTTCCTCAGGCTCAGCCATTACCACTGAAGCCTCACCTGACATGGAGATTTTGAGCGTTACTCCCGCCCATACCTTGACTTGCAAACGGCCTTCAGGTAGATTTACTAATATTATAGTGGTGTGATTTATTTCGATGTTTAAATATCTATTTCTTTATTCAAATTTCTTTCTCTAATATTATATAGGTTTCTAATCTATTCTTGGTTTTAATTTGTTTAGGATTTTATTATATTATATTTTTACTTGTTATAGTTTTTGTATGAAACTATCTTTTTCTTACTATAACTATTTACTGAAGCATGTGTCTAATCAGTGTTTTGATATAATTTATCGAATTATAATTGCATCATTTGCTGATGTGTTTTAATTGGATTGTATTCATATTAAAATCTTAATGTTTTGTATATTTTCAAGCTATTTTTTATCAGTTTATTTTACTGTTTAAAAAATTTAATGACAAAAAAATTATTAATACAGTTCTCCGATTATAAGTTTATGTTTCAAATTCTTCGAAAGTATATCCAGTCGTTTTTTAAAAATAAGAATATGTATAACACTATAGGTTTATAAATATTTTAAAATTATAATAATAAAATTGATAACATTAAAATTATGTATTTATGAATATTATTGTTACTCGTGCTAAGAATTGCAACTTATTTTTTTTAAAGAAATAATTGTTATTTTTTCAAAATTATTTATGTTGTAAAATGGTTGTTGAGTGGAAAATTTGTTCAATTAGATCTCATTTCAATGCAATTTTTTACTAACTAAACTTATTGTATCACATTATGAAGTCTGGTTGTGTTTTTAAAGAATTTAAAACTGAGCACTATTATTGTTTTTTTTATGTTTGTATTTTGTGGGGTCAAAATTTCTTCTTATTTTTCTATAAAAATACTAGGTATGTCTTAGATGTGTATTTTCAATTTTATCATTTGATTCGTTATATTTTAATTTTTTTAATTATTCGTATTAATGCAATTGTATGTCACTCGTCACCAAAATCGTTTACTATTTTGTATTCGCAATGCAACACTGCCTGTTATTCATTTTAGTGTTTTATCCTTATTTACTTAGTTACTTTTGAGCGTATTGTTTATTGGTTCATTTTGTTCTTCGTTGCATGGAAACTGAGCGTAGTTTATTTTGAACAAAGCCAACTATTGTATACACTGTAATTATACTTTTTAGAAGGCTACATAATACGGTTACATGTATAATTTATATTTTCTAGAGTCATATTATTGGTGTGTTATCCTATATTTAATATAGTACTAATAGTGGTGTTTTATATTATAATTAGAGTAAATTATATTTGTCCATAATCAATAGATACAGATTTGTTGTATATTCCTCGACTTTTCATTATTAATATTATTGTTTTATTTATTTATTTAATAACAATGTTTTTAATGATATTCTAGATACATTATCCTCGATTTATATAAATCATTGATATACATGGTATGCTTGCAATCAGAATTGTCAAATTGTATAAAGTACATTTTCAATATTTAAAAAAATATTTTTAATGTATTTATTAAAACTTATTTTTAGTAATAATTAACTTTTGCAAATTGGTTAACTTGTTTTGTCTCACACTAACAGGAATTTGGTAGTTTCTAATTATATATTCATTTAATGTAAAACAATTTTTAGGAGGAGTCAAATGCCGCCTCTAATACTCAAACCTTTAAATTATATCTGATATACATTCGAGGTTTGTATATTTAAAACAAATTAATCTAATTTCGATTAAACACTTTTATACATTTTCGTTATTAACAATTTACTTCAGATTTTAAAAGTCTAAAAATTGTTGTTCCCTAATTATTTTTTCCAATTAAAATTGTTTAAATAATTATTTTTAATGTGGTGGGATATCTATGGTGTGATTTGTCAGCGATAAATATTTATTGTGTCATAATCCAAATAAGATATTTTTTAATGTTTATATTGTTCAGATATGTTATGTATATCATTTACTAACTATTACTCTCATATATGTATCATAAAGTGAACATTTATAACCATTAACATCATGAAAACTGTATGAAAAACTTTATAACAATTCTTAACTGTTTCGTTATCAAGATTACATCAACGATGATGATCTTCAAATTATTTTGATCAATACTTACTTATTATTTTAAAGAATTTATTTTGCAGTTAAGAATTCGTTTTTGGTTGTTTTAGGATTTAAAATATTACTCTTGTCGTCTTAATTGTGGTTTGATTTATAAGGTTTTAATTTTTACAATTTTTACGATCATTTAATTATACTATGCCTTTGATTATACTTGTATCGTCATTAATACTGCCTTGCCTGAATTTGATTTTTTTGTTCAATTTTATTTATCAAACCAATTGTTTCAATACTGTTTAAGTTTCTAACATCTAATTTGTAATACAACATTTTTAGTTATTTATTTCATTGACACTAGCACACCCATTGATTTAGTTAACAAAAGTTGTTCGTTTTTTGTACAAAGGAAAAATATTGCAGTTATAAAACTTGAATGTTACAAAACATCTAGTTACTAATTCTGGTTTAGACTATTTAAAAAAAATATTAATGGTGTTGATCGTTCATATTATTACTAATATTTCATAATCTTTATTTATACTGTATAAATGGAATATATTTAATATATTTGAATGGTATTGTATAATATGAAATTGTTCTGCACATGCTATTATTAATTTTTATCATCTTATTCATCACTGTATTAGAATATATTATTAGGTACTTGTTCTATTTCCAAGAACAATTTATTTTCAGTGCTTTCAGTCTGATTCACTTATTATTTGGTTTATTTGTCTTGTGCAGTTTGCCTATTTAATTAATGTTTTATGCTATTTGATTGCTTTCCGTTCATATTAGTTAATACACTTGTTTTTTAAATCACATAGTTAACTTATAATTTGGCTTCAAATAAAAAAATACGTTAATGCTTTTTAAACCTAATTACAGTAGTTCTTTTAATTAGAAATATATAGAAACAAATTATTTTCTTTTGGTAAACTAAACTTTTCCTATACATGTAACTGAAACATTCTGGCTTTACTTTCATTTAGTTTTTTTATTCTTCATATATATATAATTTAGTTTTCACACTAGTATATACACTATATATATAAATTTAAAGTTTATATCTATCTATCTATCTATATTTCATTTCTATTGCTTTTGTTTTACTGCTATTTTGTTAATACTGTCGGTTTTATGTGTTTTCTTGCTTGGTGGTAAAATATCATCGCGACAATTATGTGCCAATGTGTACGCATTTTAGCTCCCGAATTGTCCCCTGCCACAACAACCAGCTCTACTACAACTATTGGAAATTCTTATAGGTAAGGAGAGAGTTGAATAGCCCTCCTTTAGCAGATATACTTTAAAATATAATTATCGTTTGGTCAATTGAAGCAAAAATCGAAATAATATCGATATTATTTCTGTATTTAGACATGTCCAAAAGAAAAAAATGCATTATATTTGAGTACACTGTGATTTCTTGAAATTAATAAAAAATAATAAAAGAATATGACTAAAATATACTGAGACTTACCCTCAGTATTATGTGATAACTATACAATTTTTTAGAATCATAATATTTTCAAACATTACAATTTTTCGTTTATGTTTTCGGTATCTGTTTGTTGCTTTTGTTGTTTTTGTTTTAATTTGCTTTGCTTCATTGCTTGCTAAAGTATATCCGTATGTCACTATTATATTATAAAGATTGCATTTAGTTGTGATATTTGGTTTATGTTTCTATGTGTTATTTAATTTTTATTCCATTACGTGTTATTACATTTTGCTGTCGTTTTATTTAGAATAGATGTAGTCATTCTCTGTTTTTTAAATTATTTTTTAATCGTATTTGTATATATTGTGGAGAATATGTATAAAGAAAAGTTAGAAAAAATAATAACAAGTTTAGAACATATTATTTTATATTTGAAAAAGTATTTGATATTAAAAAAATAACTTTCACTATGTAGAAATCATATTTCCATTAAATTTTGTCTCCGAGTATTTTTGTCCTAAGTATTCGATTATGTTGGCATTTCCAGTATTGTACAATCTCAAAATAAAGACAGCTATAAGATTTAAAGCGAATATGTTAATAATGTAATTTTACAAATTTTTCAGTTAAAATAAATATTATATTGCTTTAAAGAAATGTCTAGCATAATTTCTAATCATATTAAGTGCAGAATTCTTCATTAATTTTTTCAAGAAATGTGTATTTTACTTTGTATATATGTTGGAAATGCTATACTAATCATATTTTATAAAATATTGATTGCTTAACATTCTTACTCTTAATGTGTCCCTTTCTCATTTTTTGATACACTAGGTATGCATTTTGTAATATTTGAGATAACTTGAGCAGCCCAAATAGTCACTATATCTAAAGAGGGATTTCACTATTTAACATTACATACAATAACATTGTTATAATGCACTGTATTATGTTGTATACCATTTGTGTTCACGGTTTAGTATATTTCTTAACATTTTTATATCCATAGTATACCGCGGTATATACAAAGCTTATTCAAATTTTATATAATGCATACTAATTGTATTTCGTGCAAGCTAATTCTTTTTGAAATGAACTTTAGGTAGTCCAGCTTCAATACACACCCTAACTCTATAGAATTAAAAATCAGTAATATCTGCACCCTTTTCATTTTAAAATCTGTTTTCGTATTATGGTCATGGGGTAAATTTGTAGGGAATTTTATTGTATAAAATGTCAAAATTGCCGGTATTCACTATTTAGGTCTTTTCTTGAAATTGGGGTAATTATACTTATCATACTAAAAACAAGACATAAGATCAATTTATCAATATATTTTTTAAATGCATCCTTGTTTTATAAATGTTCAAGTTATCCTTAATTTTATATTTGTAGATATTGGCTAACATTTCAACAATTATAACAAATTTATTTTTTATTAATTTGACAATGAAAATTATCAGTTTTCTATACTTTTATTTTTTTATTGTGGTTCTACTCGGCACTTCACGTCAATGAATAAATTAGACACTATTTAGAGTTTTAAAATTTAATTAAGTATATATATACAGTATTAAAAGCATGTATAATAGTATACATATAACACTTATACAGTAAATTCTTTGTTATAACGTCAAGATTATGGGTTGTCTCCAATAATCATTTTATAATGTTAGATAAATTGGAAATCTTCGAAAATGATCCTTAATTAATTTATAATTACTGTTCAAACTTTATCTCTACTCTCTTTGGTTTTTAGTTTATCTATTACTGGTTACAAATTGCATAATTGGATTTTTAAATGTGTAGCTTGAATTGGAGATTTTTTTGTTTTGAATAACTTATATGTTTCTATTCACCAATTATATATGTATGCGCTTTATAATAATTGGAATATAGATATGTATATAATTGTTTTTGGTTTCGATTTAGACTTTTTGAAAGCTTAATAAATTTATATTTCAGTAACCTACATACTAGTATTACACTATATTTATTTTATTTTACGTTCTTGGTGCGCTTTTTATTTAATCAGTATAATGCTTGTGTATTTTCTACCTGCATAGTAGTTTGCTTTTTGTTTATTTATCCAAAATTTGTACCAATATTCATACATTTTATGGCATATTATGAAAGTTAATAATATTATCGTGCTTTTGTTAATCATTTTTTTTACTAATTTTATAACTTGTTATTGTTTATACATATTTAAAAGATTGAAAGTATTTAATTTTTGGTACGTTTCTCATAAAATGGATATTTGGTTTAAGGTAATTTTATTAAATTTGTCAATTAGTCCAATTATTAAACAATATTTTCTATAAAATGTAATGCAAGTTTACTTTATTATTAAAAGTTTTGTGAGTTGTATTTGCATTTCAAACTTGCTAATTTTTGTTTCAAATGAGTAATTATTAAGCGATATTTTAAATTATTTTTTTATTTAAATATAATGCACTCCTTTTAAAAATGTTTTTATTTTAAGGTTACTCGTTGCTTGTTTTAGTCAAATTTGAAAATTTAAAAATATACTTTATGTACTCAAAATGCTTATATCAAAATATGTATCAATATTTCTGCCATCTAATAAATATGTATTTTAAAATTTAAACAATAAAAAACAAATTCCGGATTGTTTGTCATTTACATTTAACCATTTTTTGAACAAGAATTATTTTTATTAACATAAAATTTAGAGTAAAATGATATCATTTATTATATCATTATTAAATCGTTATTGAATTTATAGTCTTTTTCTAAATGCTAACATATTATATTATATTAACCATATCTATTTGTTTATTCCACTTGATAAATTGATAATGAATTCTAATAAAATACCTATTTGCTTTAATTTCGTGTCTGCAAAAATCAGGCCAGCGATGAAAATGCCTCGTCTAACAGCTGCCCCGGTTCAGTCAATATCGACAGCACCACCTCCTCGGTTTAATCCCCAGTCAATTCAACCACCTAGACTGCACCGGCCGCAGTTACAGTTGACTCCGGTTAATCCTGGAATGGTCGTAAGATCTAACGGTGTTGTAGAACAGCAGAGATCCGATGCAGCTTTAATGAGAATGGCACATCCAAACCCTTCTTCTATGATGAGAATGGGTCTTGGCAGAGGTGTTTTAATGGCACCGACATCTTCGGATCTTATCAGATCGGGTGGAATTAGGCATGCAGGTCCGCCTCCAGACCAATCTATGGTCAGAATGAGACAAGCAGGAATGGTACGACCTCCAACTTCTGCATCGATGGTCAAGATGACTCCAGGTGGGGATATTATGATTGGCCACCCAATTTCAGGACCATCAATGGTCAGAATCAGGCCTCCTGGTCTGGTTCGACCTCCTCCAACTTCGGCATCGATGGTCAATATGGTTTCAGGAGGAGGTGTTATGATGGGCCGACCAATACCAGGCCCTGAAATGATTAGAATGGGACCGTCTGGTCTTGTACGACCTCCAAATTCCTCGTCAATGATGAAGATTCCTGGTGGTAATGCTATTATGTTTGGTCAACCAACAACGGCGCACTCTATTGTTAGAATGGGAACTAGAGAGGCTATGGCTCAAGCTAAAATTAGAGAACAGATGATTTCAACTACTGGCAGATTTCCTGGATATCCCACAACACGAACGGACCCAATGATTTTCCCAAGACAAGGTATGCGACAAATTCTGCCCCCACACTTGCAAGGTATACCACTGGTAGGTCTTGAACATCAAAATCAAATGGAGCTAGCAATGGCTAATTATGCTAAACGTGGAATGGATCTCATTCGATATGGGTGGGTTTACAAAATAATAATTATTTTTTTTGTTAAACATTTGTTGTAAAATGTATGGAGGTCGTTGTATAGTGTATTGGATGATGTTTTAATGTGTAAGGTTGATTGTGTATGGATTGGAGGTCGTTGGATTTTGAATTGTCTAAGAAAATGTGTTTGTTTGATGATGTTGTATTGTGTATGGAGGTGGTGGATGATGATATCGCATTGCATTATGTATGGACTTGTTTGAATGATGTTGTCTTGTCTCTATGAATGTGTTTGTTTGATGATGTTGTCTTGTCTCTATGAATGTGTTTGTTTGATGATGTTGTCTTGTCTCTATGAATGTGTTTGTTTGATGATGTTGTCTTGTCTCTATGAATGTG